>WNWK01037679.1:0-12500 GCA_009830355.1 Cherax destructor | reverse complement strand
ATAAATTATGTAATATCACAGTCACTAGCGAAATGATTATGAAACAGCTGGACCGACTGAAACAAAATAAATCGCCGGGTCCTGATGAGCTTTTTGCAAGGGTTCTTAGGAATGCAAAATGGAACTCTGTGAACCAATATCTAACATTTTTAATTTATCTCTTCAAACAGGTGTAGTGTCTGATATGTGGAAGTTGGCTAATGTAATTCCTATTTTTAAAGCAGGGGACAAGTCACTACCGTCAAACTACCGCCCAATAAGCCTGACCTCAATTGTAGGCAAATTACTAGAGTCAATTATAGCTGATATTATTAGAAGCCATCTAGATAACCATAATTTGATTAATGATACCCAGCATGGATTCACGAGGGGCCGTTCCTGCCTATCTAATTTATTAACCTTCTTCAGTAAAGCTTTTGAGGCTGTTGATCACGATAAAGAATTCGATATTGTTTATTTAGACTTTAGTAAGGCTTTTGATAGAGTACCGCACCAGAGACTATTAAAGAAAGTGGCAGCTCATGGCATTGGGGGAAAAGTGCTGTCATGGATCGAGTCATGGCTCACCAATAGGAAGCGAGAGTGTGCATAAATGGGGTTAAATCCGAATGGGGACTTGTAACAAGTGGTGTTCCACAGGGATCAGTCTTAGGCCCATTGTTATTTATAATATATATCAATGACCTTGATGAGGGAATTACTAGTGATATGAGCAAATTCGCCGACGACACGAAGATAGGTAGGATAATTGATTCAAACATAGATGTCGTAGAACTTCAGGAAGATTTAGACAAACTTAATTCGTGGTCAGAAAAGTGGCAGATGCAGTTCAATGTAGATAAATGCAAGGTTCTGAAGCTCGGGAGTGTCCATAACCCAAGCACTTATAAGTTAAATAACGTAGAACTTAGCCATACAGATTGCGAGAAGGACTTGGGGTGATGGTAAGCAGCAACCTTAAACCAAGACAGCAATGCCTAAGCGTACGTAATAAGGCAAATAGATTACTGGGATTTATATCAAGAAGTGTTAGCAACAGAAGTCCAGAGGTTATATTACAGCTTTATACATCATTAGTAAGGCCTCACCTAGATTACGCAGCTCAGTTCTGGTCTCCATATTACAGAATGGACATAAATTCGTTAGAAAACATTCAGCGTAGAATGACTAAATTAATACATAGCATTAGAAATCTTCCTTACGAAGAAAGATTGAAGACCCTAAAATTACATTCACTTGTAAGACGTAGAATGAGGGGAGACATGATCGAGGTATACAAGTGGAAAATGGGTATTAACAAAGGGGATATAAATAAGGTCTTGAGGATATCTCTCCAAGAGAGAACCCGCAATAATGGATTCAAGTTAGATAAGTTTAGATTTAGAAAGGATATAGGAAAGTATTGGTTTGGAAATAGGGTAGTTGATGAGTGGAACAGTCTGCCTAGTAGGGTTATTGAAGCTGGGACCTTGGGTGGTTTCAAATTTAGGTTGGATAGATTCATGAGTGAGAGGGGTTGGATTTGAGTGGGACTCGCGCATGAGTGGGTAGAATTGTCAAAGCTTGTTTCTTGGGTAGCATTGAAAATTGGGTTGAGCAGGTGTTCTGTTGGTGGGACGGATTGTGAGGGACCTGCCTAGTGTGGGCCAACAGGCCTGCTGCAGTGTTCCTCCTTTCTTATGTTCTTATGTTCTTATGTTCTTATATCAAGAAGTGTTAGCAACAGAAGTCAAGAGGTTATATTACAGCTTTATACATCATTAGTAAGGCCTCACCTAGATTACGCAGCTCAGTTCTGGTCTCCATATTACAGAATGGACATAAATTCGTTAGAAAACATTCAGCGTAGAATGACTAAATTAATACATAGCATTAGAAATCTTCCTTACGAAGAAAGATTGAAGACCCTAAAATTACATTCACTTGTAAGACGTAGAATGAGGGGAGACATGATCGAGGTATACAAGTGGAAAATGGGTATAAACAAAGGGGATATAAATAAGGTCTTGAGGATATCTCTCCAAGAGAGAACCCGCAATAATGGATTCAAGTTAGATAAGTTTAGATTTAGAAAGAACATAAGAACATAAGAAAGGAGGAACACTGCAGCAGGCCTGTTGGCCCATACTAGGCAGGTCCTTCACAATCCGTCCCACTAACAGAACATTTGCTCAACCCAATTTTCAATGCTACCCAAGAAATAAGCTTTGACAATTCTACCCACTCATGCGCGAGTCCCACTCAAATCCAACCCCTCTCACTCATGAATTTATCCAACCTAAATTTGAAACTACCCAAGGTCCTAGCTTCAATAACCCTACTAGGCAGACTGTTCCACTCATCAACTACCCTATTTCCAAACCAATACTTTCCTATATCCTTTCTAAATCTAAACTTATCTAACTTGAATCCATTATTGCGGGTTCTCTCTGGAGAGATATCCTCAAGACCTTATTTATATCCCCTTTGTTAATACCCATTTTCCACTTGTATACCTCGATCATGTCTCCCTCATTCTACGTCTTACAAGTGAATGTAATTTTAGGGTCTTCAATCTTTCTTCGTAAGGAAGATTTCTAATGCTATGTATTAATTTAGTCATTCTACGCTGAATGTTTTCTAACGAATTTATGTCCATTCTGTAATATGGAGACCAGAACTGAGCTGCGTAATCTAGGTGAGGCCTACTAATGATGTATAAAGCTGTAATATAACCTCTGGACTTCTGTTGCTAACACTTCTTGATATAAATCCCAGTAATCTATTTGCCTTATTACGTACGCTTAGGCATTGCTGTCTTGGTTTAAGGTTGCTGCTTACCATCACCCCAAGTCCTTCTCGCAATCTGTATGGCTAAGTTCTACGTTATTTAACTTATAAGTGCTTGGGTTATGGACACTCCCGAGCTTCAGAACCTTGCATTTATCTACATTGAACTGCATCTGCCACTTTTCTGACCACGAATTAAGTTTGTCTAAATCTTCCTGAAGTTCTATGACATCTATGTTTGAATCAATTTATCCTACCTATCTTCGTGTCGTCGGCGAATTTGCTAGTGGCGTTCCACAAGGATCAGTTTTGGGCCCATTGTTGTTCATAATTTACATTAATGACCTTGATGAAGGAATTGCAAGTGACATGAGTAAATTGCTGATGATACAAAAATAGGCCGTATAATTCATTCTGAGGAGGATAACAGTGAACTCCAGGAGGATTTGGATAAATTAATGTCTTGGTCTGAAAAGTGGCAGATGAAGTTCAATGTGGACAAGTGTAAGGTGCTTGTCGTTGGTAATGAAAATATCCCTCGAATTTATAAACTAGGTGAAGTTGAGCTTGATCATACAGAATGTGAAAAAGACTTGGGAGTCATGGTAAGCAGAAATCTAAAGCCAAGACAACAGTGCCTAAGTGTGCGCAATAAGGCTAACAGATTACTAGGATTTATTTCAAGAAGTATAAGCAACAGAAGTCCAAAAGTTATTTTACAGCTCTATACATCACTAGTGAGACCTCATTTGGATTATGCAGCTCAGTTTTGGTCTCCTTACTACAGGATGGATATAGATTCATTGGAGAACATACAAAGAAGAATGACTAAAATGATTTACAGTATAAGAAATCTCCCGTATGAAGATAGACTTAGAGCATTGAATCTCCACTCTCTGGAGAGACGTAGAATGAGGGGAGATATCATCGAGGTGTACAAGTGGATGATGGGCATAAACAAAGGAGATATTAATAAAATACTGAGGATATCGAACCAAGTAAGAACGAGAAATAACGGATTTAAATTGGATAAATTTAGATTTAGAAAGGACATAGGCAAGTACTGGTTTTCGAACAGAGTTGTAGATGCGTGGAACAATCTTCCGAGTACTGTGATAGAGGCTAGGACCTTGGGTGGCTTTAAAATGAGATTGGACAAATATATGAGTGGGAGGGGCTGGGTTTGATTTGTGTCATGAGTACGGGAATAAATTTTTAGGTAGTGGTGGTTTTGATAAGGACCTGCCTTGTATGGGCCAGTAGGCCTTCTGCAGTGTTCCTCCATTCTTATGTTCTTATGTTCTTATGTAATTCCCTCATCAAGGTCATTGATATATATTATAAATAACAATGGGCCTAAGACTGATCCCTGTGGAACACCACTTGTTACAAGTCCCCATTCGGATTTAACCCCATTTATGCACACTCTCTGCTTCCTATTGGTGAGCCATGACTCGATCCATGACAGCACTTTTCCCCCAATGCCATGAGCTGCCACTTTCTTTAACAGTCTCTGGTGCGGTACTCTATCAAAAGCCTTACTAAAGTCTAAATAAACAATATCGAATTCTTTATCGTGATCAACAGCCTCAAAAGCTTACTGAAGAAGGTTAATAAATTAGATAGGCAGGAACGGCCCCTCGTGAATCCATGCTGGGTATCATTAATCAAATTATGGTTATCTAGATGGCTTCTAATAATATCAGCTATAATTGACTCTAGTAATTTGCCTACAATTGAGGTCAGGCTTATTGGGCGGTAGTTTGACGGTAGTGACTTGTCCCCTGCTTTAAAAATAAGAATTACATTAGCCATCTTCCACATATCAGACACTACACCTGTTTGAAGAGATAAATTAAAAATGTTAGATATTGGTTCACAGAGTTCCATTTTGCATTCCTTAAGAACCCTTGCAAAAAGCTCATCAGGACCCGGCGATTTATTTTGTTTCAGTCGGTCCAGCTGTTTCATAATCATTTCGCTAGTGACTGTGATATTACATAATTTATCTTCTTCTGGGCCTCTGTAAAAATTAATTACTGGGATATTATTAATGTCTTCCTGTGTGAAAACCGAGAGAAAATAATTATTAAAAATAGAGCACATATCATTCTCCTTGTCAGTAAGATGCCCAAAGTTATTTTTAAGGGGACCTATCTTATCCCTAACTTTTGTTCTATAAACCTGGAAAAAACTGATAAACCTGGAAAAAACTAAATAAACCTGGAAAAAACTAGGAAAGTATTGGTTTGGAAATAGGGTAGTTGATGAGTGGAACAGTCTGCCTAGTAGGGTTATTGAAGCTAGGACCTTGGGTAGTTTCAAATTTAGGTTGGATAAATTCATGAGTGAGAGGGGTTGGATTTGAGTGGGACTCGCGCATGAGTGGGTAGAATTGTCAAAGCTTATTTCTTGGGTAGCATTGAAAATTGGGTTAACATAAGAACATAAGAATGGAGGAACACTGCAGAAGGCCTACTGGCCCATACAAGGCAGGTCCTTATCAAAACCACCACTACCTAAGAATTTATTCCCGTACTCACGACACAAATCAGACCCAGCCCCTCCCACTCATATATTTGTCCAATCTCTTTTTAAAGCCACCCAAGGTCCTAGCCTCTATCACAGTACTCGGAAGATTGTTCCACGCATCTACAACTCTGTTCGAAAACCAGTACTTGCCTATGTCCTTTCTAAATCTAAATTTATCCAATTTAAATCCGTTATTTCTGGTTCTTACTTGGTTCGATATCCTCAGTATTTTATTAATATCTCCTTTGTTAATACCCATTTTCCACTTGTATACCTCGATCATGTCTCCCTCATTCTACGTCTTACAAGTGAATGTAATTTTAGGGTCTTCAATCTTTCTTCGTAAGGAAGATTTCTAATGCTATGTATTAATTTAGTCATTCTACGCTGAATGTTTTCTAACGAATTTATGTCCATTCTGTAATATGGAGACCAGAACTGAGCTGCGTAATCTAGGTGAGGCCTTACTAATGATGTATAAAGCTGTAATATAACCTCTGACTTCTGTTGCTAACACTTCTTGGATATAAATCCCAGTAATCTATTTGCCTTATTACGTACGCTTAGGCATTGCTGTCTTGGTTTAAGGTTGCTGCTTACCATCACCCCCAAGTCCTTCTCGCAATCTGTATGGCTAAGTTCTACGTTATTTAACTTATAAGTGCTTGGGTTATGGACACTCCCGAGCTTCAGAACCTTGCATTTATCTACATTGAACTGCATCTGCCACTTTTCTGACCACGAATTAAGTTTGTCTAAATCTTCCTGAAGTTCTATGACATCTATGTTTGAATCAATTATCCTACCTATCTTCGTGTCGTCGGCGAATTTGCTCATATCACTGTAATTCCCTCATCAAGGTCATTGATATATATTATAAATAACAATGGGCCTAAGACTGATCCCTGTGGAACACCACTTGTTACAAGTCCCCATTCGGATTTAACCCCATTTATGCACACTCTCTGCTTCCTATTGGTGAGCCATGACTCGATCCATGACAGCACTTTTCCCCAATGCCATGAGCTGCCACTTTCTTTAACAGTCTCTGGTGCGGTACTCTATCAAAAGCCTTACTAAAGTCTAAATAAACAATATCGAATTCTTTATCGTGATCAACAGCCTCAAAAGCTTTACTGAAGAAGGTTAATAAATTAGATAGGCAGGAACGGCCCTCGTGAATCCATGCTGGGTATCATTAATCAAATTATGGTTATCTAGATGGCTTCTAATAATATCAGCTATAATTGACTCTAGTAATTTGCCTACAATTGAGGTCAGGCTTATTGGGCGGTAGTTTGACGGTAGTGACTTGTCCCCTGCTTTAAAAATAGGAATTACATTAGCCATCTTCCACATATCAGACACTACACCTGTTTGAAGAGATAAATTAAAAATGTTAGATATTGGTTCACAGAGTTCCATTTTGCATTCCTTAAGAACCCTTGCAAAAAGCTCATCAGGACCCGGCGATTTATTTTGTTTCAGTCGGTCCAGCTGTTTCATAATCATTTCGCTAGTGACTGTGATATTACATAATTTATCTTCTTCTGGGCCTCTGTAAAATTAATTACTGGGATATTATTAATGTCTTCCTGTGTGAAAACCGAGAGAAAATAATTATTAAAAATAGAGCACATATCATTCTCCTTGTCAGTAAGATGCCCAAAGTTATTTTTAAGGGACCTATCTTATCCCTAACTTTTGTTCTATAAACCTGGAAAAAACTTTTGGGTTAGTTTTTGAATCCCTAGCAACTTTAATTTCATAGTCCCGTTTAGATTTTCTTATTCCCTTTTTAACGTCCTCTTAATGTCAGTATACTGATTTATAAGATGACCTCACCTCTTTTTATGCGCCTATAAATTCCTTTCTTCTGCCCTAAAAGATATTTGAGCCTATTATTCATCCATTTTGGGTCATTTCTACTTGATCTAATTTCTTTATACGGGATAAATGTTCTTTGGGCAGCCTGTATAGTGTTAAGAAAACTGTCATATTGATACCTCTCTTCTTCACCCCAGTCCACAGTTGATAAGTGTTCTCTAAGTCCATTATAATCTGCTAAGGAAAATCTGGGACCATTACTGAATTATCCCTACTATCATACATCCATTTAATGCTAAAGGTAATTGACTTGTGGTCGCTTGAGCCGAGTTCCTCTGTAATTTCTAAATTATTAACAAGGGTTTCTTGCTTGCCAGAACCAAGTCAAGTAGGTTATTTCCCTGTAGGTTCTGTTACAAACTGCTTCAAAAGCAATCCTGAACTACTTCTAAAAAGTCGTTAGATTCTAAATTCCCTGTCATGAAATTCCAATCAATCTGACTAAAGTTAAAGTCCCCTAGAATTACTACGTTATCGTGTCTTGTGGCCTTAACAATTTCCTCCCAAAGTAGTCTCCCTTGTTCCCTATCTAAGTTTGGAGGACGGTAAATCACGCCTAAAATCAATTTTTCACACCCCTCTGAAAATTCTATCCAGACAGACTCTGTATGTGTTAATTCAGACTTATACCCGTTTTATGCAACAATTTAAATGATCACGGACATAGAGTGCCACCCCACCCCCTTTCCCGATACTTCTGTCTACTTGGAACAATTTAAAACCCTGAATGTGACATTCGGCAGGCAAGTCCCGATTTTTCATATTAAACCATGTCTCAGTTATTGCAAAAACATCAATATTACCCGTACTTGCAACTAAATTACCCGTACTTGCAATTACCCGTTGAGCAAACATTCTGTAAGTGGGACGGATTGTGAAGGACTTGCCTGGTGTGGGCCAGCGGGCCTGCTGCAGTGTTCCTCCTTTCTTATGTTCTTATATCAAAACCAACCCACCAACAAAAATATTTGTGCAACCCATCCCAATCGCCATCCAAGCAAGAAGCCCCGACAACACACCTCCTCCCCCCCTCCAACAACTGTGCAAGAATCTTCAAAGCTTATTTCTTGGGTAGAATTGAAAATTAGGTTGGGCAATTATTCTGTTAGTGGGATGGATTGTGAAGGTCCTGCCTAGTATGGGCCAACAGGCCTGCTGCAGTGTTCCTCCTTTCTTATGTTCTTATGTTCTTAAGACATAGTGGAGGCAGGAACCATACACAGTTTTAAGACGAGGTATTATAAAGCTCATCTAGCAGGGAGAGCAGATACCCAGTAGAGGGCAGCGCAGAGGCGGGGCCAGGAGCTGAGTCTCGACCCCTGCAACCACAATTAGGTGAGTACAATTAGGTGAGTACACACACACACACACTCACACACACACACACACACACACACACACTCACACACACATACACACACACGCACACAAACACACTCACACACATAAACACACACACACACTCACACACACACATACACACACACACAAACACACACTCACACACACAAACACACACAAACACACACACACACACACACACACAAACACACACACCTCAAACACACACACACACACAAACACACACTCACACACACACAAACACACACACACACCCACACACACACACACACACACAACTTTGATATTAAAATTCTTAAGAATTTTAATATCAAAGTTGTATTTAAAAATCTTGATACAGTAAAAAAAAACTTTTGATAAAAAATTCCCCCAAAAATGCTGACGGATGTGTCTATAAGATTCTTTGTAAAACATAAGAACATAAGAACATAAGAAAGGAGGAACACTACAGCAGGCCTGTTGGCCCATACTAGGCAGGTCCTTCACAATCCATCCCACTAACAGAAAATTGCCCAACCTAATTTTCAATTCTACCCAAGAAATAAGCTTTGAAGATTCTATTAACTCAAGTTCGAGTCCCACTCAAATCCAACCCCTCTCACTCATGAATTTATCCAACCTAAATTTGAAACTACCCAAGGTCCTAGCTTCAATGACCCTACTAGGCAGACTGTTCCACTCATCAACTACCCTATTTCCAAACCAATATTTTCCTATATCCTTTCTAAATCTAAACTTATCCAATTTGAATCCATTATTGCGGGTTCTCTCTTGGAGAGATATCCTCAAGACCTTATTTATATCCCCCTTATAAGAACATAAGAAAGGAGGAACACTGCAGCAGGCCTGTTGGCCCATACTAGGCAGGTCCTTCACAATCCGTCCCACTAACAGAATATTTGCTCAACCCAATTTTCAATGCTACCCAAGAAATAAGCTTTGACAATTCTACCCACTCATGCGCGAGTCCCACTCAAATCCAACCCCTCTCACTCATGAATTTATCCAACCTAAATTTGAAACTACCCAAGGTCCTAGCTTCAATAACCCTACTAGGCAGACTGTTCCACTCATCAACTACCCTATTTCCAAACCAATACTTTCCTATATCCTTTCTAAATCTAAACTTATCTAACTTGAATCCATTATTGCGGGTTCTCTCTTGGAGAGATATCCTCAAGACCTTATTTATATCCCCTTTGTTAATACCCGTTTTCCACTTGTATACCTCGATCATGTCTCCTCTCATTCTACGTCTTACAAGTGAATGTAATTTTAGGGTCTTCAATCTTTCTTCGTAAGGAAGATTTCTAATGCTATGTATTAATTTAGTCATTCTACGCTGAATGTTTTCTAACGAATTTATGTCCATTCTGTAATATGGAGACCAGAACTGAGCTGTGTAATCTAGGTGAGGCCTTACTAATGATGTATAAAGCTGTAATATAACCTCTGGACTTCTGTTGCTAACACTTCTTGATATAAATCCCAGTAATCTATTTGCCTTATTACGTACGCTTAGGCATTGCTGTCTTGGTTTAAGGTTGCTGCTTACCATCACCCCCAAGTCCTTCTCGCAATCTGTATGGCTAAGTTCTACGTTATTTAACTTATAAGTGCTTGGGTTATGGACACTCCCGAGCTTCAGAACCTTGCATTTATCTACATTGAACTGCATTTGCCACTTTTCTGACCACAAATTAAGTTTGTCTAAATCTTCCTGAAGTTCTATGACATATATGTTTGAATCAATTATCCTACCTATCTTCGTGTCGTCGGCGAATTTGCTCATATCACTAGTAATTCCCTCATCAAGGTCATTGATATATATTATAAATAACAATGGGCCTAAGACTGATCCCTGTGGAACACCACTTGTTACAAGTCCCCATTCGGATTTAACCCCATTTATGCACACTCTCTGCTTCCTATTGGTGAGCCATGACTCGATCCATGACAGCACTTTTCCCCAATGCCATGAGCTGCCACTTTCTTTAACAGTCTCTGGTGCGGTACTCTATCAAAAGCCTTACTAAAGTCTAAATAAACAATATCGAATTCTTTATCGTGATCAACAGCCTCAAAAGCTTTACTGAAGAAGGTTAATAAATTAGATAGGCAGGAACGGCCCTCGTGAATCCATGCTGGGTATCATTAATCAAATTATGGTTATCTAGATGGCTTCTAATAATATCAGCTATAATTGACTCTAGTAATTTGCCTACAATTGAGGTCAGGCTTATTGGGCGGTAGTTTGACGGTAGTGACTTGTCCCCTGCTTTAAAAATAGGAATTACATTAGCCATCTTCCACATATCAGACACTACACCTGTTTGAAGAGATAAATTAAAAATGTTAGATATTGGTTCACAGAGTTCCATTTTGCATTCCTTAAGAACCCTTGCAAAAAGCTCATCAGGACCCGGCGATTTATTTTGTTTCAGTCGGTCCAGCTGTTTCATAATCATTTCGCTAGTGACTGTGATATTACATAATTTATCTTCTTCTGGGCCTCTGTAAAAATTAATTACTGGGATATTATTAATGTCTTCCTGTGTGAAAACCGAGAGAAAATAATTATTAAAAATAGAGCACATATCATTCTCCTTGTCAGTAAGATGCCCAAAGTTATTTTTAAGGGGACCTATCTTATCCCTAACTTTTGTTCTATAAACCTGGAAAAAACTTTTTGGGTTTGTTTTTGAATCCCTAGCAACTTTAATTTCATAGTCCCTATCCATGTACCTAACCTGACTGTCCCCAACAACAACAATGTTTTTACCTTCCTTTGTGTCTTTCGTCGTGACGCTCCCAGAAGTCGACTCACATTCATCGGGTAGCACGGAGAATGGGTTCGATGTTTCCACAACATTCTCCTGGGTCTTCGTTGTTTCTACCTCTCCACCCGTCCTCTTGAGCCTTAACTTTGTCCCATGCGTTTTAGCCACTGTCCAGGTTCCTTTCCTGGCTTTAGGATTCTCAACAATAGGATTACTACGAATCCTCTTGTTTTCCTCAGTCAGTCGCTGTATCTCAAGCTTAGCTACCCTCAGTTCTTCCTTCAGCTGCTGGTAGAGTAGCTCAAGAGAGGACATCTTCTTCAGATTGACAGAGAGCACACAAGACACGTCTTCACTGAGTTAAGTCAGGTCCACCACTCAATTGATTCAAACATAGATGTCATAGAACTTCAGGAAGATTTAGACAAACTTAATTCATGGTCAGAAAAGTGGCAGATGCAGTTCAATGTAGATAAATGCAAGGTTCTGAAGCTCGGGAGTGTCCATAACCCAAGCACTTATAAGTTAAATAACGTAGAACTTAGCCATACAGATTGCGAGAAGGACTTGGGGGTGATGGTAAGCAGCAACCTTAAACCAAGACAGCAATGCCTAAGCGTACGTAATAAGGCAAATAGATTACTGGGATTTATATCAAGAAATGTTAGCAACAGAAGTCCAGAGGTTATATTACAGCTTTATACATCATTAGTAAGGTCTCACCTAGAATACGCAGCTCAGTTCTGGTCTCCATATTACAGAATGGACATAAATTCGTTAGAAAACATTCAGCGTAGAATGACTAAATTAATACATAGCATTAGAAATCTTCCTTACGAAGAAAGATTGAAGACCCTAAAATTACATTCACTTGTAAGACGTAGAATGAGGGGAGACATGATCGAGGTATACAAGTGGAAAATGGGTATTAACAAAGGGGATATAAATAAGGTCTTGAGGATATCTCTCCAAGAGAGAACCCGCAATAATGGATTCAAGTTAGATAAGTTTAGATTTAGAAAGGATATAGGAAAGTATTGGTTTGGAAATAGGGTAGTTGATGAGTGGAACAGTCTGCCTAGTTGGGTTATTGAAGCTAGGACCTTGGGTAGTTTCAAATTTAGGTTGGATAAATTCATGAGTGAGAGGGGTTGGATTTGAGTGGGACTC
>WNWK01037678.1:0-18361 GCA_009830355.1 Cherax destructor | reverse complement strand
ACTAGCCAAAAACCCACAGATAGGTTCCGTCTGATGCCCACGCTAAAAAAGCAAGGTGGAACCAGGTTGCAAGTTATGTTGTCAACCCGACCGACCCCTGGTATCATAAACTTGTCCCCATTTGCGGACCTTACTGTCCTACGACAGCTCCGGCAATAAGTTCGGATGGAGATGGCTCGGAACTATCAAAGGCTCACCTGACCACTAAAATATATCGATCATGTGCAGCAAGGAGCTGGAATCGGTGCGTTGAAAACCAACCAGACTCAGTCAGTGACACCCCGCCTAGTTCTTCACCCGCCTACCACCACCACGACAGATGAATCCTGAAGGCTTCACATGGCCTGAGACCCAGGACAGCAGTACATTTCTGAATTGAAACCTCTGACTTGTCCAACTCCTACGCTAGCCACGCTAATTGTTTGCTTGCAGAAATGGGGATTAATGCACATACATTGTATAGTTAGTAAATAACGGAGTCAGGGTGGACAACACCATGTAAATATGTAAAAAAAAATATTCTAGAAGGGTACCTGTAGTATAATGAAATCCATGGAAATAATGTTATTGTGAGTATGTGCCCCCAGTGTGTCTCGTAAAGCCTTATAAAGGTAAGGGCAGTGCCGCCCTTTGAGTCAAATGTCACACCTTAGGAAATCTACTGTCAGTCATTGTTTGCAGATGGAGGATGGTACAGCACCAAGGATGTGCAGTCAAGTTTGATGCCCTAGCCCTGTGGACAACCTGTATTTAGAAGACTCTAGTTCCAGTGCCGACATCACCTTGCTCTGTCCTCCATCCAGCTGTACGGACTTTCCGATTTTCTCTCCCCCGACCCCCCGAAACGGGAGAGTTTTTGAGGCCTGCTCCTGCGATATCCTATCTGTATATGTTTATGTCGGGTGACCGGAAGCCAGTTTCCCAGGGGTAACTATTGCATGTTGGCTCGTTTACACCTTCGGCCCGCCAGTATTGTCGTGTCGAGACGACACGCGGTAGGTGGCTGAGCGGATGTAGCAGCCTATTTAGTCCCTTTCAAATTATGCGCACTGGTGCCCCTCTAGGCCTATCAAGGTCAGGCTGTCTGCCATGTTTTTTCTCCTCCTGTGGCCTACCCTATTGAAGCTGGTTCTACCCTAGCTGGCTCCCGGTCCCCTCCACGCTCTCACCGTGAGTACCCACACTTTCCCAGTATAAACAGCATCTAGTCCAGGCCGATCTCTTCCCCCACGCTACCATTCTCTACCACTAGACCTAAAAGAAGTCAAGAATAGAATAACAGTGGTGGTAGGTTGTGAGTGATGTTGTGGTACAAGTTGTGTGTGATGTGGTGTGAGGTTGTGTGTGATGTGGTGGTAGGTTGTGTGTGGTATGGTGGTAGGTTGTGTGATGTGGTGGAGGTTGTGTGATGTGGCGGTAGATTGTGAGTGATGTGGTGGTAGGTTGTGTGTGATGTTGTGGTGGCAGGTTGTGTGTGATGTTGTGGTGATGGGTAGTGGTAGGTTGTGAGTGTTGTAGGGACGCTGTGAGTGATGTGGTGTTGTGTGTGGCGTGAGTGAGGTTGTGGGTCTGAGTGATGTGGCAGTTGTGGATTATATACATGATGACTATTTCTATGGTTCCCACTTCCGATTAACCAGGCAGTTGGTGTCAGTAGTACTGTACTTGATATCTAGTTATGGAGTCATGCCTCCCAAGACGCCACGAGTCCAATTAATTTGAACCGCCATGCCCCGGGCAGTGGTCAGTTGAATCGCCATGCCCCAGGCAGTGGTCAGTTGAACCGCCATGCCCCGGGCAGTGGTCAGTTGAACCGCCATGCCCCGGGCAGTGGTCAGTTGGACCCCATGTCCGGCAGTGGTCAGTCAGGTAGAGTTGAAGGCCGGATAGCAGAGTAGACAAGTCAGGCTCTGGGCTTCCCCTCAGAACACTTTAATATACGCTACCAAGTCATCCAACGTGGTTGTTTATTATATCCAAATCCTCCACCGACCCCCACGACACTGGTGCTAGCCGCAGGCAGTGTCAAGAATGAAGAGAGAGCATCAAAAAAAATTCTTCATCTCTTTACACTTAAAACTTTGTCTCTTAGTGTGCAAAATAATAGTGGAAAATAAGTGCCGTGCTTTTCAGAGGGTTATTTTGCACTGTCTGCTGGGCCCCTTCCTCTCGTAGGAGAGGGAACTCACACAAGTGTAAATATTGTCAAAGTATAGGAAACGCTATGGTATTATTGAGACCCATCCCCCATCCTCGCTCTCAAACCAGGCCTATTAAAATCTAAAAGAAATGTTACCGAAATAGGAACTATGAAGAAACGCAAGACTACAGATCCGGGTATAATGAACCCAAGTTCAAGTGTGTAAGACTTACCTGTCATCTTACATGTTCATAAGGCAGCAAAGCAAGATGAACAACGGTGTCCTTGAAGAGGCAAGAGTATATTCAGATCAGGATATAGGCACTAGCCGGAACTGTCTTTGTACTCTACAGCAGACATGTTTCTCTGTATACATCTGCCGCAAGACACGGAGCGCAGACATCATTAGTGCTCTCAACCAGCTACCAGTGTATATTTGCTATAATGATCCCCATCGAATTATTAGTAGAGTTGTGCTTGACGTATCAGATAACATCTCTGATGTTGATGTGCTCATTCCTGCTGAAACAATAATTGGTTGATTTACTCGGTAAACTAGAAACAATAATGACTTAAGTGAATGCACCCAGGATGGCTTTACCAATCATGTTAAAAGCTTTTCATAACTTACCTATATGTTGAAGATGAAGCCTAGATGACGTTTCTCCATCCTACATCACTGTCAAGTCGTGAATTGATAATGATCGAAGATGGACCGAAACACCAACGAGATTTCATCTCCAGTTTATGGTTCAGTTAAGTGACCCTCAAAGGAACACCTTTAAGTGGATGACGCCTGAAGCGATGGGCTTCAAATTTTTAACACTGGTTTACTGTAGCTAAGCAAATGTTCATACATGTGAACATGTCCTCTGATTAATTCTGCATGGACCATCCCATTCTTTTGGAATCCATGCGACAGCCTGAGAAAGCCTCTGCTGATCGGTTTCAAAGTTTTAACACTGGTATATCCTACTTAGGAGGAGGCTCAGGTTGCTACTGGAGTGTGCAAATGCAAATTTGCCAACATTACAAATGGCGTGTGATTTCCAGTTAAATATCGTGACTATGTCACGATATGACATTCTCATGAAAAGGATGGTACCATACAAGTTAAGGCAGTATGGGTGATAGTACCAGGCTAGTATAGTAGTGACCCAAGTCAATCAAACATACCTGTACCAATCAAAAAGGTCACTCCCACATACCTGTACCAATCAAAAAGGTCACTCACACATACCTATAGCAGATTATTGCCAAGGTCACTCCCAAATACCTGTAGCAGACTATTGCCAAGGTCACTCCCACATACCTGTAACAGACTATTGCCAAGGTCACTCCCACATACCTGTAGCAAACTCTTACCAAGGTCACTACCCCATACCTGTAGCACTCTTACCAAGGTCACTCCCACATACCTGTAGCAGACTACTACCTGTACCAATCAAAAAGGTCACTCCCACATACCTATACCAATCAAAAAGGTCACTCCCACATACCTGTACCAATCAAAAAGGTCACTCCCACATGTACCAATCAAAAAGGTCACTCCCACATACCTGTACCAATCAAAAAGGTCACTCCCACATACCTATACCAATCAAAAAGGTCACTCCCACATACCTGTACCAATAAAAAAGGTCACTCCCACATGTACCAATCAAAAAGGTCACTCCCACATACCTATACCAATCAAAAAGGTCACTACCACATACCTGTACCAATCAAAAAGGTCACTCACACATACCTATAGCAGATTATTGACAAGGTCACTCCCAAATATCTGTAGCAGACTATTGCCAAGGTCACTCCCACATACCTGTAGCAGACTACTGAGAAGGTAACTCCCACATACCTGTAGCAAACTTTTACCAAGGTCACTCCCACATACCTGTAGCACTCTTACCAAGGTCACTCCCACATATCTGTAGCAGACTCACCAAGGTCACTCCCACATACCTGTAGCAGACTCACCAAGGTCATTCCCACATACCTGTAGCAGACTATTACCAAGATCACTCCCACATACCTGTAGCAGACTCACCAAGGTCACTCCCACATACCTGTAGCAGACTCACCAAGGTCACTCCCACATACCTGTAGCAGATTAACCAAGGTCACTCCCACATACCTGTAGCAGACTCACCAACGTCACTCCAACATACCTGTAGCAGACTCACCAAGGTCACTCCCACATACCTGTAAGAAGGAAACAAGTATTAGGTTAAGTAAGAGAGAGAGATGCCGCTACTACATGGTTGTTATTTTACCTGTCTTCCTAGTTACTCCTATTAACTTCTTTCACCTTCCTGTTCTACTTCAATGAAACCTCTACAGCTGTTTTTTTCCTAACCAAGTGCCTAATATATATATATATATATATATATATATATATATATATATATATATATATATATATATATATATATATATATAGTGAAACCTCTGGTCACAACCATAATTCGTTCCAAAACTCTGGTCGCGACCCGATTTGGTCATGACCCGAACCTAATTTTCCCATTGGATTGTATGTAAATACGATTAATCCGTTCCAGACCCCTATGAACTGTATGTAAATATTGTTTTTTTAAGATTTTTAAGCACAAAAATAGTAGTTAATTATACCACAGAATGCACAGTGTAATAGTAAACTAAATGTAAAAACCTTGAATAACACTGAGAAAACCTTGAACAACAGAGAAAACTAACATTGCACGAGTCCGTTCTAGAACCCTATGAACAGTTAGCTGTAAACATTTTTTTTAAGAGTTTTAAGCACAGAAAAAATAATCGAAGTTTGAAAAACTCTTATACAAAATATTGCACATTTTATTAGAGAAAAAACCTTAAATAACAGGGAAAAAAAGCATACCATAAACATCCAAGAAAACTAACCTTGCATGAGTCGACTTCTGGCGTGAAGGAAGTGAGGAAGATAAGTGGGGAGAAGGTAACCTCCAGGCAGCCCCCGGGTAACCTCCAGGCAGCCCCGGGTAACCTCCAGGCAGCCCCGGGTAACCTCCAGGCAGCCCCGGGTAACCTCCAGGCAGCCCCGGGTAACCTCCAGGCAACCCCGGGTAACCCCCAGGTAACCCCGGGTAACCCCCAGGTAACCTCCAGGCAACCCCGGGTAACCTCCAGGTAACCCCGGGTAACCTCCAGGTAACCCCCAGGTAACCCCGGGTAACCTCCAGGCAACCCCGGGTAACCTCCAGGCAACCCCGGGTAACCTCCAGGCAACCCCGGGTAACCTCCAGGCAACCCCGGGTAACCCCCAGGTAACCCGGGTAACCCCAGGTAACCCCGGTAACCCCAGGAAACCCCGGGTAACCTCCAGGTAACCCCGGTAACCCAGGTAACCCCAGGTAACCCCGGGTAACCTCCAGGTAACCCCGGGTAACCTCCAGGTAACCCCTGGGTAACCTCCAGGTAACCCCGGGTAACCTCCAGGTAACCCCGGGTAACCTCCAGGTAACCCCGGGTAACCTCCAGGTAACCCCGGGTAACCTCCAGGTAACCCCGGTAACCTCCAGGTAACCCCGGGTAACTCCAGGTAACCCGGGTAACCTCCAGGTAACCCGGGTAACCTCCAGGTAACCCCGGGTAACCTCCAGGTAACCCCGGTAACCTCCAGGTAACCCCGGGTAACCTCCAGGTAACCCCGGGTAACCTCCAGGTAACCCCGGTAACCTCCAGGTAACCTCTGGAACCTCCAGGTAACCCCGGGTAACCTCCAGGTAACCCCGGTAACCTCCAGGTAACCCCGGGTAACCTCCAGGTAACCCCGGTAACCTCCAGGTAACCCCGGTAACCTCCAGGTAACCCCGGGTAACCTCCAGGTACCCCAGGGTAACCTCAGGTAACCCCGGGTAACCTCCAGGTAGCCCCGGCAACCTCCAGGTAGCCCCGGGTAACCTCCAGGTAGCCCCGGGTAACCTCCAGGTAGCCCCGGGTAACCTCCAGGAACCCCGGGTAACCTCCAGGTAACCCCGGTAACCTCCAGGTAGCCCCGGGTAACCTCCAGGTAGCCCCGGTCAACCTCCAGGTAGCCCCGGGTAACCTCCAGGTACCCCGGGTAACCTCCAGGTAACCCCGGGTAACCTCCAGGTAACCCCGGGTAACCTCCAGGTAACCCCGGGTAACATCCAGGTAACCCCGGTAACCTCCAGGTAACCCGGGTAACCTCCAGGTAACCCCTGGGAAACCACCAGGTAACCCGGTAACCTCCAGGTAATCCTGGTAACCTCCAGGTAACCCCTGGGTAACCTCCAGGAATCCCGCAACCCCAGTGCAATTCCATGGAACTCCAGGCAACCCTGGGTAACCTCCAGGTAACCCCGGGTAACCACCCGGTGACAATGCAAATCAATGAAATAAAAGGTAATACATAAAACATTTTGAATCTCGGGCAGAAAACAAAAGACCCACCAGCACAGTAGAGACCCATCAGCACAATAGAAACCCACCAACACAGTAGAGACCCTCCAGCACAGTAGACACCCTCCAGCACAGTAGAGACCCACCAGCACAGTAGAGACCCATCCAGCACAGTAGAGACCCACCAGAACAGTAGATACCCACCAGCACAGTAGAGACCCATCAGCACAGTAGAGACCCACCAGCACAGTAGAGACCCTCCAGCACAGTAGATACCCACCAGCACAGTAGAGACCCATCAGCACAGTAGAGACCCACCAGCACAGTAGAGACCCTCCAGCACAGTAGAGACCCACCAGCACAGTAGAGACCCATCCAGCACAGTAGAGACCCACCAGCACAGTAGAGACCCTCCAGCACAGTAGAGACCCACCAGCACAGTGAGACCCATCAGCAGTAGAGACCCACCAGCACAGTAGAGACCCACCAGCACAGTAGAGACCCTCCAGCACAGTAGAGACCCACCAGCACAGTAGAGACCCACCAGCACAGTAGAGACCCTCCAGCAAAGTAGAGACCCACCAGCACAGTAGAGACCCTCCAGCACAGTAGTGACCCACCAGCACAGTAGAGACCCACCAGCACAGTAGAGACCCACCAGCACAGTAGAGACCCACCAGCACAGTAGAGACCCACCAGCACAGTAGAGACCCTCAAGCACAGTAGAGACCCCCAGCACAGTAGAGACCCACCAGCACAGTAGAGACCCTCCAGCACAGTAGAGACCCTCCAGCACAGTAGAGACCCTCCAGCACAGTAGAGACCCTCCAGCACAGTAGAGACCCTCCAGCACAGTAGAGACCCACCAGCACAGTGAGACCACAGCAGTAGAGACCCTCCAGCAAGTAGAGACCCCACAAGTAGAGACCCTCAGCACAGTAGAGACCCTAAGCAAGTAGAGACCCCCAGAGTGAGACCCACAAGTAGAGACCCTCCAGCACAGTAGAGACCCCAGCACAGTAGAGACCCCCAGCACAGTAGAGACCCTCCAGAGACCGAGTAGAGACCCTAGCAAGTAGAGACCCACAAGTAGAGACCTACAGTAGAGACCCACCAAGTAGAGACCCCAGCAAGTAGAGACCACAGCACAGTAGAGACCCTCAGCAAGTAGAGACCCCAAGTAGGACCAAGTGAGACCCCAAGTAGAGACCCACAAGTAGAGACCCACAAGTAGAGACCCACAAGTAGAGACCCACAAGTAGAGACCCACAAGTAGAGACCCACAAGTAGAGACCCACAAGTAGAGACCCACAAGTAGAGACCCACAAGTAGAGACCCACAAGTAGAGACCCACAAGTAGAGACCCACAAGTAGAGACCCACAGTGAGACCCACAGTAGAGACCCATCGAGAGACCCACAGTAGAGACCCACAAGTAGAGCCCCCAGCACAGTAGAGACCCAGCACAGTAGAGACCCATCAGAGTAGAGACCTCAGCAGAGAGACCACAAGTAGAGACCCAGCACAGTAGAGACCCCAAGTAGAGACCCTCCAGCACAGTAGAGACCCTCCAGCACAGTAGAGACCCATCCAGCACAGTAGAGACCCTCCAGCACAGTAGAGACCCACAAGTAGAGACCCTCCAGCACAGTAGAGACCCTCCAGCACAGTAGAGACCCATCAGCACAGTAGAGACCCTCCAGCACAGTAGAGACACTCCAGCACCTTTGATATACCTTTATACCTTTGAAGAGTTTCGAGAGTATCTACTCTCTGAGCCCGGCCATGGGCCAGGCTCGTCTGGTGCTTGCCTGGTCAACTAGGCTGTTGCTGCTGGAGGCCCGCTGCCCCACATATCCATCACAGCCTGGTTGATCTGGCACCTGGTGAAGATATTTGTCCAGTTTCCTCTTGAAGGCTTCTACACTGGTTACAGCCGTTTTTCGGTTATCTTCTGGTAAGATGTTGAATAGTCTGGGACCCCGGATGTTGATACAGTGCTCCCGAATTGTCCCCACCGCACCCCTGCTCCTCACTGGGTTTATTTTACACTTCATCCCATATCTCTCACTCCAGTATGTTGTTATGGCAGTGTGCAGATTTGGGACCAGGCCCTCAAGTACTTTCCATGTATATATTATCATGTATCTCTCTCTCCTCCGCTCCAATGAGTACATGTTCAAGACTTGAAGGCGTTCCCAATAATTTAGATGTTTCAATGGCTCAATGTGAGCCGTAAACGATCTCTGAATTTGTTCCATCTCTGATATTTCTCCTGCCCTGAACGGGGCCGTCAGCGCAGAGCAGTATTCTAAGTGAGGGAGCACTAGCGATTTGAAGAGTGTCACCATCGGCATTATTTCTCTTGTTTTGAAAGTTCTCAATACCCACCCCGTCATCTTCCTGGCTGTTGTGATCTTTGTCTTGTTATGGTCTTTAAAAGAAAGATCAGCAGACATAATTATTCCCAAGTCCTTTACGTGTTCCTTTCGTTCTATGTGGTGACCCTCTTGCGTTTTGTATATAGTGTTCCTTTTGAGTTCTTCATTCTTTCCATACCTAATTATTATTATAATCAAATAGAAGCGCTAAACCACAGGGGTCATACAGCTTTCCATACCTAAGCAGCTGAAACTTATCACCATTGAACGTCATGTTGTTCTCCATTGCCCACTGGAAGACCCTGCTTATGTCTTCCTGTAATTTTTCAGTGTCCTCTACCGTAGTGACTTTCATGCTTATTTTAGTGTCATCTGCAAATGATGATACAAAAGTGTGCCAGGTGTTTTTATCTATGTCTGCTATGAGGATGAGAAACACCAGAGGTGCCAGGACAGTGCCTTGGGGCACTGAGCTTTTGACCTCGCTGATGCTAGATCTTGCCCTGTTCACTACTACTTTTTGTGTTCTGTGTGTTAGGAACTCGAAAATCCATCTGCCTACCTTCCCCGTAATGCCCATGTCCCTCATTTTGTGCGCTATCACTCCATGATCGCATTTGTCAAACGCCTTTGCAAAATCTGTGTAAATCACATCTGCGTTTTGGTCGTCTTCCAATGCCTCCGAAATTCTGTCATAATGGTTCAGCAGCTGTGACAGGCATGATCGTCCCGCTCTAAAGCCATGCTGGTTCGGGTTATGTTGGTTGTACTGGTCCATGATCTTTGTAATCTGCCGTCTCATCACAGTAGAGACCCTCCGGCAGAGTTGAGACCCTCCAGCACAGTAGAGACCCTCAAGCACAGTAGAGACTCTCAAGCACAGAAGAAAACAAGAGACCATCCAGCACAGTAGAGAATACATTCAAGTAAAGATTTTTAAGACTCGTGAACAATCACCCGTTTGACTGTCTTAGCCAAAGTGAAATACTGAACGTTATTAAGAGGATGGAGCAGATGTGTATAAAATGAAATCCCACAAGAATACAGGAAACAAAATTTGGCAATAACCAACGTTAAGGATATTATATGACTATGTTTATAACCAGGAGGGAAGGAAGTAAACACAAGTATGTGGCAAGAGGAGTGAGATGGAGGGAGGGAGAGTGGTGGGTGAGAGGGAGGAGGAGGGAGAGTGGTGGGTGAGGGGGAGGAGGAGGGTGGAGGAGGGTGGAGGAGGAGGAGGAGGAGGAGGAGGAGGGAGGTAAATTAAAATATGAGCAGGAGGGGAAGAAGATACTTGACTCCTGAAGGATATTTCAGAGGGTCAACGCCCCCGCGGCCTCAATCCACCAGGCCTCCTGGTGGGATTAAGGCCTGATCAATCAGGCTGTTACCTGTGGCTGCATGCAGCCCAGTGTAAGAAACACAGCCTGGATGGTCAGAAATTTATTGGAAGAACTTGTCAAATTCCCCCTTAAAGATCTCCAGTGTACTTGTCGCACCCCAGCTTTTTATTGAATGTATTTTTCACTGTCTGCCAAGTCTCTTGTCATATGGAGTGATTTCCGTGTTCAAGTTACGGACCAGTCCCTCCAGGATTTTCCAGGTATAAACTATGATGCAACTTTCTCGCCTATGTTTCAAGGAATATAAATGAAAGTGCTTCCATTAGTTCAGATGCTTGAGTATATAATGGCAGTGAAAGTTCTCTGTCCATTTTCCTGCTCAGCAATCTCGCCTGTCCTGAAGGTGGCCATTAGTATACAGTAGTATTCTAGTCTGGGGAGAAGTGACTTGAAGTGTATCATCAGTGGCTCAGCATCTCTGGTCTTGAAAGTTCTGGTTATCCAGCCTATCATTTTCCTTGCGGTAGAAATGACAATATTGTTGTGATCCTTGAAAGTGAGATCTTCCAACATCATTACTCCGAAGTTTCATAACTGGGACTGTCGCTCTATTGAATAATTCGATTTTATCTTGTACTCTGTTAGTCTTCATTTTCCTCCATTTTTCCATAGCGGAACAAGGAAGGAAGGAAGGAAGGAAGGGAGGGAGGGAGGTAAATATACGTGGTTGGAAGGGAAGGGGTGAGGGATACCTTTACCTTTGATATACATTTGATAGTTTCCAAGAGTTTTTCTACTCCCGGAGTCCGGCCATGTGCCAGGCTCGTCTGGTGCTTGCCTGGTCAACCAAGCTGTTGCTGCGGATGGCCGGCTGCCCCACATATCCATTACAGCCTTTACCTTTATAATATTGTGAACGTTTCGCCATCCAGTGGCTTTATCAATACAAATTCTAGAACATTATTCGAAGACAGTATACCATTCTTGTACATCTTGTCAGACACTGCAACATCATGGAATCTTGATTCTGAGGACTTGTACATAACCTTCACGGCAACCACAACTACTACAACTAACCCATCTCTTTGGGTATGACCTACTTCCACTGGGGAATCCCGCCTACCAGTGACTATGCCCTCGTCTGCTACACGTCCCTTTCCACCTGACGTTAGTATATAAGCGTCAGCCTCCTTGCCTCTGCTCCAGTAACTCCACGACTTCGGTGGTGTTCACACCACTCCAAGGCCGAGGGACTGATTACCTCATCTTTTGTATATAATTCTACTGTCTTCAAATAATGTCCTAGAATTTGTATTGATAAAGCCACTGGATGGCGAAACGTTTACAATAAAGACACCCAGATGTTGCACATGTGTCTTTATTTCATCTTGTCGGTATTGTATACCATTCTTGTACAACTTTACAATATTGTTGTGATCCTTGGTTGATCCCTGGTTGATCTGCCAGATTGATCTGCCTGGTTGATCTGCCAGATTGATCTGCCTGGTTGATCTGCCAGATTGATCTGCCTGGTTGATCTGCTAGAAGATTTCTACACTTATCCCAGCAATGTTTCTGATATCTTCTGGTAAGATGTTGAATAATCTGGAACCACGAATGGAAATAAACACGAAGTATATGGCTGGAGGAAAAGGGAGTAGGAAGGAAGAAAAACACCAGTATGTAATAGAGAAAGGAGGAGGACTGGAAGGTAGGTAAACACAAGAATGTGGCAGGATGGGAAAAGTGGGGGTTAGTTAGATCTGGGGCCTGCGCAGACCAGACCTCCTGGTGGTGGATCAAGGCCTGATCAACCAGGCTGTTACTGCTGGCCACATGCATTCTTGCACACAAGCCTCAGGCCTGCTGGCCAGGAACTGAATGGAGGAACTTGTCGAGTTCCCTCTTGAAAATAACTAGAGGTTTGTTGGTAATTCCCCTTATACACAGTGAGAAGGCGTTGAATAGTCGGGAATCTGACATTCATCGAGTTTTCTCAGTGTACTCGTCGCACTCCTGCTTTTTAATGGAGGTAATTTTTACCATCTGCCAAGTCTTTTGTTGTCATACAGAGCGATTTCAGTGTTCAGGTTTGGGACCAGTGCCTTCACGATTTTCCTTGTGTAAATTATGATACACCTTTCTCACTTACGTTCCAAGGATTACAGTTGAAGGGACTTCAAACTTTCTCAGTAGTTTAGATGCTTGATCGATTATATTTGAGGAAAGACATTTCTCTGTACTTTTTCCAGCTCGAGAATCTCGTCTGCCTTGAAAGGAGCCGTTAAACATCACACTGTTATCAAACGCCTACTGGAATACCTGATTTATATCTGCTTGAAGGTTTGTTGTGTCTTCGACAGAAGCCACACTCAGAGATTCTGGTGTTGCCAACAAAGGATGTTAAGATGCTATGTCTTTGTCAATATCAGGTGTAAGAAAGAGAAAGAGAAGTGGGGACGAGTAATTTTTCTTGAGGAACAGAGCTTTTCACTGTGGCAGCCACTGACTTCACTCTATATACTACAATTCTCTGGGTTCTAGTTATTACGAAAGTTAAGCATCCATCTGCCCACTTTTCCAGCTATTCATCTTGAACGCACTTTATGTACTATCACACCATGGTCGTACTTGTCGAAGGCTTTGGAAAAATCAATGTTCACTACATTAGCAGTTAGCGTGTCTACCAGCGCATCCAGGACCACGTCGTAATGATCCAGCAGTTGTGAGAGGAAGGAGCGACCTGTGCTAAATCATGCTGCCCTGGATTGTGGAATAATTGTGATTCCATGGGATAGTCAAGTTAGCGCTATTGTTCTATAGATTATTGCAACTGCCTTTCTCCCACCTTTGAGAAATAGGAGCAATATTAGTGGTTTTTAATGGCTGTGTGATGGTACCTGTGTTCAGATTCCTCCATAAAATAATAATGGCAGGAGTGGAGGGCGGGGAGGGAGATAAACAGAACTAAGTATTCAGTATAATTGTTAACTTACATTACTATTTTTAGATGTTAGGGTAAAGCAGAGAAGTGTCTGAGAACACAGCACAGTGAGTGACCAACACTGGCAGCTTCCTGGCCTCTACACCTGTCATGATTCACGAGCAACACTGGCAGCTCCCTGGCCTCTACACCTGTCATGATTCACGAGCAACACTGGCAGCTTCCTGGCCTCTACACTTGTCATGATTCACGAGCAACACTGGCAGCTTCCTGGCCTCTACACCTGTCATGATTCACGAGCAACACTGGCAGCTTCCTGGCCTCTACACCTGTCATAATTCACGAGCAACACTGGCAGCTTCCTGGCCTCTACACCTGTCATAATTCACGAGCAACACTGGCAGTTCTCTGGCCTCTACACCTGTCATGCCTCACGAGCAACACTGGCAGCTTCCTGGCCTCTACACCTGTCATAATTCACGAGCAACACTGGCAGCTTCCTAGCCTCTACACCTGTCATGATTCACGAGCAACACTGGCAGCTTCCTGGCCTCTACACCTGTCAAAATTCACGAGCAACACTGGCAGCTTCCTGGCCTCTACACCTGCCATGCTTCACGAGCAACACTGGCAGTTCTCTGGTCTCTACACCTGCCATGCTTCATGAGCAACACTGGCAGTTCCCTGGTCTCTACACCTGTCATGCCTCACAAGCAACACTGGCAGTTCCCTGGCCTCTAAACCTGTCATGCCTCACAAGCAACACTGGCAGTTCCCTGGTCTCTACACCTGCCATGCTTCATGAGCAACACTGGCAGTTCCCTGGCCTCTACACCTGTCATGCCTCACAAGCAACACTGGCAGTTCCCTGGCCTCTAAACCTGTCATGCCTCACAAGCAACACTGGCAGTTCCCTGGTCTCTACACCTGTCATGCCTCACAAGCAACACTGGCAGCTCCCTGGCCTGTGTTAAGCAACACCTCACATACTGTGTTGTACTGGAGGGCCCTCTCAAGCACATGACACTCCACTACCCACTTTCTACCCACCTCGCCGCCCACCTACCTTCCACTACGGTATTTACCCAGGGAGCTATCGGCTGCCACGATTATCATTGAGCCAAGATAACCTTATCGATCACCCTGCCAAGATGGTCTGCTGTTGCTGATGCTATTGCCTCTGTTTATATTGCTGTTGCTGCTGATGCTATTGCGTCTGTTTATATAGATGTTGCTGCTGTTGCTTCTGTTTATATTGCTGTTGATGCTGCTATTGCTTCTGTTTATATAGCTGTTACTGCTATTGCTTGTTTATATAGCTCTTGCTGCTGATGCTGCTATTGCTTCTGTTTATATAGCTGTTGCTGCTATTGCTTCTGTTTATATAGCTGTTGCTGCTATTGCTTGTTTATATAGCTGTTGCTGCTGATGCTGGTATTGCTTCTGTTTATATAGCTGTTGCTGCTGATGCTGCTATTGCTTCTGTTTATATAGCTGTTGCTGCTATTGCTTCTGTTTATATAGCTGTTGCTGCTATTGCTTCTGTTTATATAGCTGTTGTTGCTATTGCTTCTGTTTATATAGCTGTTGTTGCTATTGCTTCTGTTTATATAGCTGTTGCTGCTATTGCTTCTGTTTATATAGCTGTTGCTGCTATTGCTTCTGTTTATATAGCTGTTGTTGCTATTGCTTCTGTTTATATAGCTGTTGCTGCTATTGCTTCTGTTTATATAGCTGTTGCTGCTATTGCTTCTGTTTATATAGCTGTTGCTGCTGATGCTGCTATTGCTTGTTTATATAGCTCTTGCTGCTGATGCTGCTATTGCTTCCATTTATATAGCTGTTGCTGCTATTGCTTCTGTTTATATAGCTGTTGCTGCTGATGCTGCTATTGCTTGTTTATATAGCTCTTGCTGCTGATGATGCTATTGCTTCTGTTTATATAGCTGTTGCTGCTATTGCTTCTGTTTATATAGTTGTTGCTGCTATTGCTTCTGTTTATATAGCTGTTGCTGCTATTGCTTCTGTTTATATAGCTGTTGTTGCTATTGCTTCTGTTTATATAGCTGTTGCTGCTATTGCTTCTGTTTATATAGCTGTTGCTGCTATTGCTTCTGTTTATATAGCTGTTGCTGCTGATGCTGCTATTGCTTGTTTATATAGCTCTTGCTGCTGATGCTGCTATTGCTTCCATTTATATAGCTGTTGCTGCTATTGCTTCTGTTTATATAGCTGTTGCTGCTGATGCTGCTATTGCTTGTTTATATAGCTCTTGCTGCTGATGATGCTATTGCTTCTGTTTATATAGCTGTTGCTGCTATTGCTTCTGTTTATATAGTTGTTGCTGCTATTGCTTCTGTTTATATAGCTGTTACTGCTATTGCTTGTTTATATAGCTCTTGCTGCTGATGCTGCTATTGCTTCTGTTTATATAGCTGTTGCTGCTATTGCTTCTGTTTATATAGCTGTTGCTGCTATTGCTTGTTTATATAGCTGTTGCTGCTGATGCTGGTATTGCTTCTGTTTATATAGCTGTTGCTGCTGATGCTGCTATTGCTTGTTTATATAGCTGTTGCTGCTATTGCTTCTGTTTATATATCTGTTGCTGCTATTGCTTCTGTTTATATAGCTGTTGCTGCTATTGCTTCTGTTTATATAGCTGTTGTTGCTATTGCTTCTGTTTATATAGATGTTGCTATTGCTTCTGTTTATATAGCTGTTGCTGCTATTGCTTCTGTTTATATAGCTGTTGTTGCTATTGCTTCTGTTTATATAGCTGTTGCTGCTATTGCTTCTGTTTATATAGCTGTTGCTGCTATTGCTTCTGTTTATATAGCTGTTGCTGCTGATGCTGCTATTGTTTGTTTATATAGCTCTTGCTGCTGATGCTGCTATTGCTTCCGTTTATATAGCTGTTGCTGCTATTGCTTCTGTTTATATAGCTGTTGTTGCTGATGCTGCTATTGCTTGTTTATATAGCTGTTGCTGCTGATGCTGGTATTGCTTCTGTTTATATAGCTGTTGCTGCTGATGCTGCTATTGCTTTGTTTATATAGCTGTTGCTGCTGATGCTGCTATTGCTTGTTTATATAGCTGTTGCTGCTGATGCTGCTATTGCTTCTGTTTATATAGCTGTTGCTGCTATTGCTTCTATTTATATAGCTGTTGCTGCTATTGCTTCTGTTTATATAGCTGTTGCTGCTATTGCTTCTGTTTATATAGCTGTTGCTGCTATTGCTTCTGTTTATATAGCTGTTGTTGCTATTGCTTCTGTTTATATAGATGTTGCTGCTATTGCTTCTGTTTATATAGCTGTTGTTGCTATTGCTTCTGTTTATATAGCTGTTGCTGCTATTGCTTCTGTTTATATAGCTGTTGCTGCTATTGCTTCTGTTTATATAGCTGTTGCTGCTATTGCTTCTGTCTATATAGCTGTTGCTGCTATTGCTTCTGTTTATATAGCTGTTGCTGCTATTGCTTCTGTTTATATAGCTGTTGCTGCTATTGCTTCTGTTTATATAGCTGTTGCTGCTATTGCTTCTGTTTATATAGCTGTTGCTGCTATTGCTTCTGTTTATATAGCTGTTGCTGCTATTGCTTCTGTTTATATAGCTGTTGCTGCTATTGCTTCTGTTTATATAGCTGTTGCTGCTATTGCTTCTGTTTATATAGCTGTTGCTGCTATTGCTTCTGTTTATATAGCTGTTGCTGCTATTGCTTCTGTTTATATAGCTGTTGCTGCTATTGCTTCTGTTTATATAGCTGTTGCTGCTATTGCTTCTGTTTATATAGCTGTTGCTGCTATTGCTTCTGTTTATATAGCTGTTGCTGCTATTGCTTCTGTTTATATAGCTGTTGCTGCTGATATTGCTTCTGTTTATATAGCTGTTGCTGCTATTGCTTCTGTTTATATAGCTGTTGCTGCTATTGCTTCTGTTTATATAGTTGTTGCTGCTGATATTGCTTCTGTTTATATAGCTGTTGCTGCTGATATTGCTTCTGTTTATTTTGCTGTTGCTGCTACTATTGCTGATACTGTTTTTCCTATTACTGCACTGTTGTTGCTGATGCTGCTATTACTGTTTTTGCTGCTGCTGGTGATACTGCATTTAAAATTAAGTTCTTTCTAAAATTTTCCCTTATGCGTTTAGATATATTTTTTAATTTTATGTTAATTTAAAAACTATTAATTTTGTACCAAAAGAACCTTAGAAAACTTACCAAAACTTATTATAACAAGTGCAATTTAATTTAGCCTAATCCAACTAAATATATTTTAGATAAGTTTACAATAATTTAATAATAAACACAATTAAATATATTTTTTCCTTTAGGTTCAGAATGATTTTTGCGAAATTTTGCATGCACAAATTTTCGCAAGAAGAGCGTTGCTATTTAAGCAACGCAGGGTGCAGGGTGGCACCAAACCGTTGGCTGACATTCCAAGAGAGGCTGCGGCAGGTGACAGACCCGTACTGCGCTACTCTGAGAAAACTTCCCCTCACTCCTTCAGTTGCTGCCTTGCAACTTTGCATAGCTCCTGATGATGCACTAAGAAGTCTGAAAGTACTTGATCTAAACATTTCCACCCCCCGTGGCTTGTCTTGCACACACACACACACACACACACACACACACACACACACACACACACACAAACACACACAAATGCAGGGGAACAATCATGCCAACAAGAGCGACAGGAAAAAAAAAGGGAGAAACAGGAACCTGAGCTGCAGAGGGAAAGGCAATGGGAGGAGGAGAGGGCAAAGGCAGTGTTTATTCATGGGCTGAAGGAGAGAGAGGAAAGGACACACACTGAAAGGCAGAAAGAAAGGAGATTGAGAGCATACTCAAAGAAATAGGCGAAGAAGACATGTCCGAGATTGTAAATTTTCACAGAATAGGGGGGTACTCGAAGGGGAGAAAACGACCGCTCAAGGTGATTCTCAGGACAGAAACAGAGAGGGACAGAATCCTCCAAGAGAAACCACGATTAAAGAAAACGGAGGATTACAGGAGGGTGTTCCTAGACCGGGACAGAACAAAAACAGAACGACAGCAGCTGAGGGAGAGGGCACAAAGGCGAAAGGAGCGAGGAGGAGAGACAAGGACAGAATCAGTAGAGGACAACCAGAGCAGACGGAGCAACAGGAACAAGCACAACCCAACAA
>WNWK01037677.1:0-18361 GCA_009830355.1 Cherax destructor | reverse complement strand
TCCGGCAAATCTCCGATACAAGCTGGGAGAACAAACACATTGCTCAAAGGCTGAGACTGTCTTTCAGTCATTAAGGGACTATGAGGACTGTTTACTGACTCATTATCATTATAATTGAATAGTAGCACACACAGTATTATCTCACGAATTTACTTGAGCATCAGTCCTTGACTGGCAGCAAACAATTAGTACTACTTACTTTACTGGAGACATGACTTCGAGCAAATGGACGAGAATTTAAATGAAATCCAAGAACACTGAAAACACAAGTCTTTAAATGTCACTAAGAAATTCACTGCTTAAATGTCTCCACACACATGAATGTCTATAAAGAATAGTGCTCTCATGATGAATAAACAGGGAATGTAGTTAGAGGTAGAATATTTTCCTTACCTGCTGGTGGTGCCTGTTGACGATCTTGGAGAAATGCGCTACACGAGGAACTCACACACAAGCTTTTACTTTGGGCCCTCTGGGATGAAGGAGACACTCGACTTGCTATGTGAGCCGGAAACAATGCTGCTGGTACCCAAGATAGGGTAGAAAATACCACAAACTATTGGCTGGTATGGGGTGAGCGGGTGGTTGTTTACACTCCAGTGAGCGGCGAGCATGGGATGACGTCACGCTGCTCGGCTCCTGAGACGCCAGAACACTAATTCTCGGCAGTGGAACGCCTACTAACCCAGGTGGCTTTTTGTACAATAAGCCACAGGAATGGTGAATATCACTCTGACAAGCGTCCAACTTGTAGCACAGAGCGATGGGAGACAATACTTCAAGGAACTGGCTTTGCTGAAGAAACGACTGGCTTACTTGTATGTCTGGCTTTCTGGAAGAGGCTGATTTAGCCCTCCGAACTGGTGGACCTGAATGCTGTTACTTGCACACAGCAGTGAAGAATTGGATTAATGGCAGGAGACACTGGATGACTTCAGGCTGGCTTAGGCTAAATCCCATAAACTGGCTTATTTTTTGGCTTAATTGCAAAACCCAGATCAACTCTTCGGAGGTTTACTTGCAATTAGAAGCCAGAAGACTGGAGACACTGCTTCAGAAGAGTCTTGGATGATGACGTCACGGGTGAGGGAAGATGAGTCTCTGGCGGCGGTTGACATTGACGCCCGCGGCGGCACACTCTCACACCGGCTGCTTCTTCTCTCAAATCTGCTCAAAATACTCAAAATCTGCGCCCACAAGCTGCCACCATTTGTTGCGTGGAGGTTCTTTCGTAGATTGGGTAATGAACAGACGAGTTTGGGATGGTAACTTGGTATATTAGACAGGGTGGAATTCTCAGAGCCGTAAGCCTGGTCTATCCCTACATGGTGTCTCGATGGTAACTGGCCCTGCCCCGAGCAGGGCTCAAGCGTTCAAAGTATTGACTTTTGACATGGGTGACCTTTGACATTGGGCTAACGGTTGCATCGGTTGGTCACGAGAGCAGAAACAGTTATACCCTATGAACTCTCACTGAGCTTACAGTGACACCTGTACAACAACACATGCATGTCACCAGTACAACAACACATGCATGTCACCAGTACAACAACACATACATGTCACCTGTACAACAACACATGCATGTCACCAGTACAACAACACATACATGTCACCAGTACAACAACACATGCATGTCACCAGTACAACAACACATACATGTCACCTGTACAACAACACATACATGTCACCTGTACAACAACACATACATGTCACCTGTACAACAACACATACATGTCACCTGTACAACAACACATACATGTCACCTGTACAACAACACATACATGTCACCTGTACAACAACACATACATGTCACCAGTACAACAACACATACATGTCACCTGTACAACAACACATACATGTCACCTGTACAACAACACATACATGTCACCAGTACAACAACACATACATGTCACCTGTACAACAACACATACATGTCACCAGTACAACAACACATACATGTCACCTGTACAACAACACATACATGTCACCTGTACAACAACACTCAACAATGACTCAGTCACTAAAACTGACACTGAATTAAAATTTTACGACACTGTATATGCTCTAGAGTTACATAACTTTCTGTGTATATTCCCTCGTATATACCCTGGTTAAGACACAAATAACCCGCATATAGAAGAGAGGAGCTTACGACGACGTTTCGGTCCGTCTTGGACCATTTACAAAGTCACTCTAACAAAAAGAAGAGAGGGTGGGAGTTTGTTATACCCTGGTTAAGTTAGTTGGTTAATGGGGTTTAAAGTCTATCGGCTACACGTAAAACTAAATATAAATAATGTAGATCTTAATATTACTGATTGCGAAAAGGATTTAGTTCTGGTTAGCAGTAATCTGAAACCAAGACAACAGTGCATAAGTGTTCGCAATAAAGCGAACAAAATCCTTGGCTTCATATCAAGAAGTATAAATAATAGGAGTCCTCAGGTTGTTCTTCAACTCTATATATCCTTGGTTAGGCCTCATCTTGTCGTGTCAGTATCATATATACACTTGTGTAGTGTATCTTCCCTTTTATACAGCTGGTCCCTTTGCGTGTGACGTCACGGTACCCGCTGACGTCAGAGGCTCAGCGCATGTGCACAGCCTCTCATAGGCACTCTTCCTCACTAACGTTAGACCTACAGGCGAGACAGACGGGTGGCTGGACTCTCCTTCACTTACTGTAAATATACCGTAACCATCCAACAAGGAGTATCTTTGACCTCCTATATATCTCTCCCAAGACCCACGCGACAAGTGGTGGCAGCGGTGGGATGTAATTTTTATCGATTACGATGTTATAGAGAGATAGACTTCAAGCAAGCAAACAGCCTCCAGACCGACCACATTACCAGCTCCTACATCAAAGAAGTCTACATATCTACAGTATCTCCTGGTCAACTAAGTGCCTTACTTGTTAATTTTGCTAAAACCTACGAGGGGTTGACCCGGGTTTTGCAAATTCTGTACGAGTAAGCCAGTGAGGGGAGAGTCCCATTCAAGCCAGTAAAGCCACCACCAGTTACGTCAGCCTAGGCTTAAGCCAGCTTCTACCTTGCTGTGCTAGTTTGTCACAAGATTCCAAGCCAGTCAATCTGTGTGAAAATATTCTACTAAGCCAGCAAGCCACTCTGCTGTCTGAGAAGTAAGCCACGTGAGTCCAAGCATTTATACCACCTTGTACTCCAGTGTATTGCTGTTCTGTGTACAATAACACCCCCGTGGTATTCCTGGGTTATTCAAGCCACCCTGGGTTAAGTTCATGTAAACGGCGTAAGCCACAGGCGCACGCGGGAAGCAGTGTGGGCTAACCCTACCAGCCACCACCCCTCCACCACCCACGCTAAGGCAGACGCCTTAACCACGTGCATCCACCCACACAAAGCATTAAGTGTGGATTATTTCACCCTTAACTGGGTCCTGCAAGCAGTTTATTGGCTACGAACCAGGTCGAGCGTCCTGAGTGTGTTTCTTCTGAACTGTTGTGCCAACTGTACTAAAGCCTCGGTTCGTAGTTCAACGTTTATGCACATTACTCCTAGATATCTGCGCGTGTGGATCACCATCCTCCACCAGCCTCCACCACCACGCTTCAGTCAAGTTTTACACCCTAGAGACATTTATTGTGTTGTTTTATTTTTCAGATAATCTATAGACAATTTCGTGTGTTGAGACAATTTCTGCGAGTTAAATAAATTTTGAGTTATCCTAGGAAGTGTTCTGTGTTAAAGTAATTAATTGCATTAATTTTGATTTCACTAGTATTGTCTCTTGTTAATTATTGCGTTATTATTTCTGTGAATTTCGTTGTGTTACTAAGTATGCAGTAAGTACAGTTTTGTTAAAGTTATCTTGTGTTCTAATATTCCACCAAGTAGTAATTTTTTTAAAAGATTTTAAATTTTTTTCCCCAGCATTACCCATGTGTTGTTGAATTTCTGTTTTGTTAATTATTGTGTTCCACCAAGTGTACTATCCCAGAGTTATTTTTTTTATTATCTTACCCTTGTTTGTTAATGTTTTAATTGTGTAATTAATTAATTTTGCTTGCCCCAGTAACTATATATTGTTTTCTCCTCCAAGCAATTTTTAACATTTTACCAGTAATATTCCCTGCTAATTCTTATGTGTTGCAGTCAGTGTTATTTTTCCCTTGCACCTGCTATTGTTTTGTGTACTTGTTCTTTTTGTATAGTGCTAATGTGCCTTCATTTTGCAGATTAGACAAATAACTTACTGAAGATATTATTTTGCTACAATAATTACTTGTATATAGTCAACAAGAGCATGACTTTGTAGAGACAGTAAGTTAACTGTTCTGTGCCTTTGATGAGTATCTTCAGCTAATGTAAGTGTTAATACCATTTTATTGTCATTAATTTTTCATTTGTTTTCATGTGTTGTTGAACAAATTCACTCTTAGTTTGTCTAAAGTCAGTGTTTTTAGTAAATTGTTCAGTAACTGTTTCATTGAGTTACCTTGCTTTGCTTGCAATTAAGAGTAAGAGTGTTCAAACTATTTTATTTCTAATATCTTTGTGTTGTGTGAAAATAATTTACCCCAGTGTGAATTTTTTCAATCAGTCATTCCTGAAATTGATTTTGTGTAAAGTAAATTCGCCAGTATTCACCTTGTTTTATCAATTTTGTTGTGTTTAATTGCTCTAGTAACTTGTCATTTCCTAAGAGTAATAAGTAAATATTCCAGTGAACTTCTAGTGATACAAGCAGTAAAGTTACTTTAATTTTTGCCAGTGAACAATTCTATCGATTTGTTTTATCAGATTGTTGCTAGTGCCATAAGCATTATTGAATTCTTTTAATTAATTGTGTATTTAATTCATTTTATTGTGTTGCAATTTTGTTGATATTTAAAGAAAAGAAAACTCATTTTGCTGTTCAAGTTAAAGCTAGATTGTTTTATCTTAGTGTGTTGAATTTTCTTGCCAAGTCAATTTCCAGTGAGTTATCTTTTCTTTAGTGTTATTGTGCTATTATCCGTGTTACTCATGCAGAATAGTTAATAATTACTATCAGTTAAGCTATATTGTGCCATATACTTGTGTAATTTTTGCTTTCAATTCGATTCTCGTTTATTTGCTCAGTCATGTCTCAGGAAAATGTAACTTGTAATGGGGTGAGTGTTGCCAGTCAAGGCAATGACGTGGGACTGCCTAGTCAGAATCAATTGAATAACGAACGACAAAAGACTCTTCATTCTTCTAACTATTCTAGAGACCCTATTGATTCACTACCCCTTTTTAATGGTGACCCAGACAGTCTTGACGACTGGTTCCTTGCAATTCGTTCAAGGGCAAGTTCCGTGGAAAGTCCGCCATCGGAGGAGCGCCTTATTACTATGGCAAAAGAATCCTTGGCTAGGTCGCCTGCCGCTAATAATGTGTTGACTCTTTTGCGTATGAAAGAATTCAAAGGTCTAACTAAATGGGAAGATTATGAATCAAGATTACGTAAGTTCCTCAATCCTAAGGAGGCCGTAGATCCGTTTATTGTACTAAAGGAACTAGTGAACGCGGTCCCTAGGCACGATGAACAGCTGTGTCAATTTGCTTTCAGGTTAGATGCCCTCTTATCATCGTTTGCGACTGGATTCCAAAAATCCTCTTTCTTCCCGCCTGGCCATGTAATGGATGGTTGGTCAATAGGTAAATTCGCAGCTTATGGTGCCATTAAGCAATTGATGCCACCTACAGCAGTATATGCTTATAAGGCAAGTCCTTTAACTGTCAGTGTAGAACCTCTTGAAGCTCTCGGACATGTCCGTGATTTGTGTCCCCCCAAATCGTTCCCTCATCGTAGATCAGTACAATCCACATTACCTGAGTTACAGCACTCAAACGCCCTGTCGTTTGTGCACACGGCAAGGCCCTAGTAACTATCATTCCCGTTCTTCTTCCAAAGGGAGTGTGAAAAGTCAGTATGCTCATAGTAACCGTAGTACCTATAGTGACCACAGCAGACGTATCTGCTACAGCTGTGGTTACAGAGGTCATATTGCAATAAACTGTCCTGACAATGCCTCTAAGAAACGTCGCACTGTCGAAGAGCCCTATCCAGACTTACCTTATTGCACTTATCACCGGATAGCTGGCCATGATACTTCCGAGTGTAATGCCTTAAATAACCGGGTATTCCAGATCCTTCCGTGGTCGCTCATACAGTAGAAGTAGAAGAGGTAATAGAGGCCGTGGTTCTCAGACTAATAACCAGAATCAAGTAAAGTTTGTGAACTCGGGGGAATCCGAGCGCCCCAATCAGACCGACCCGTGGTGACAGTAGGAGATACGGAGTACTCCATCCCCATCCAGAATTCCTTCGAGGCTCTGTGTGATCTCGGTGGAGAGGATTGCGGTGATGAAACTCCAGTAACTGATGATGACTGTTCTGTAGACGAGATAATTGAGGAAATTATTGATGAAATTCCAGTAGTGGAAGATGATACTTTTGGAGACGAGGTGGAACAAACTTTTACTGATGATAATCCACCATCTTGTTTGCATATTAGTTCCAGTGCAAATATGGGTCCCTTAGTAGAAGGATCTGTGTATGGTGCACCCGTCCAGGTGTTTATGGATTCTGGGGCACAAGTCAATATCATCAGGTCTAGTTTGTTTAGAGATAAGCAGCTAAAACATGTCCTTCTCATAGAACCAGCTCGTGTGTCCACCCTTCGTGGTGTTGCGGGTTCTCCATTACGTGTCAGAGGTCGGACTACTCTTACCTTCTTTATCCAAGGTAGAGAATTAACCACTTCTTTCCTTGTCGTTGATAAGATTAGTTTCCCTGGTGACCTTCTAATCGGGTTTGCTGCCATGAGAGATTTCCGAATTGTGCTTGATCCTTACCGATGGCAGACAGAAATCGATGACCTAGTTGTACCATTTTGGGGTTATCAACTGGGATCCGAGGTCTGCCATACAGCTGCAGAGTTTACAGACCGGATTAAGTACTTGCAAGCCGATATGTTACCTAGTAGCGTTGCCAAGCGGCCAGGCACTGGAAATTCTGTCACTCAAGTCTGTGTTCCACCCTCAACAAATTTAGACATGCAAGATAGTGCCCAGCCTACTCAGGTACCGGAGGTATCCCGGACCGCCTTGAGTACTGAGTCTATCTCGGCAATGCCGACTAATTCAAGTAGTAGTTTCTCCACAGGGGACGCCTTGTCGGAAAATACCTATTTGAAATTAGTAATGCCATCTCTTGTCGACGTCATGTGCCGTCTGCAGAAAGATACCTCTGTAGCAGCTAGTGCCCTCACTAGAGTGTCTGTTGTTGTCCCCCATGTTCCAGATGGTGACAATGTCCTAGTTGACAGTAATTCCTGCAGAGTGAAGGGTTTATTTGTTGAGCCATCTTTACATACTGTCCAAGACAGTAAGATATTTCTACTTGTCGCTAATACCTTGGGTCACAGTGTTCGACTCAGAGCCAATACAATCATTGTTGATCTTGTTCACTACCCTTACCCTATTCGGGTTGAGGATGAGTTGCCACCTGACCAGTGGGTCGGTGCTATTTCAACCGGGGAGGATCCATCCACTCCACCGGACCAGTCTATTCCACCAGTAGAAGAGAAAGACTTAGCTTCTACCGACTTTCCAGACGAAGTCGGACGGTTGTTGAAACTATTGAATAAACACCGTAGAGCAATTGCCTTACCAGGTGAGAAGATGGGTTTAACGAACCTATTGTCCCATCGTATCCCACTTGAACCTGGTACCAGACCAATTTATGTACCTGCGTACAGGATGCCGCATTCACAAGTCGCTGTCACAGAGGAATTAATAAATAAGATGCTTCACGATGGCGTGATCGTACCTAGTAACTCACCCTGGAATGCGCCCTTAATCCTAGTACCTAAGAAGGACGGTACTTGGCGCCCAGTGATTGATTTTAGGAAGTTAAATGCGAAAACAATTCCAGACCGTTTCCCACTTCCTGTACTTGGTGACCTGTTACGCAATATAGGAGATAATAAGGTCTTCTCAACCCTCGATTTGTTACAAGGGTTTTGGCAAGTTCCTCTTCATGAGGACAGCCAAGAGCTCACCGCATTCTCTACTCCAACAGGTCATTTCGAATTCTGTCGTATGGCTTTCGGATTAAGATCCTCACCTATCACATTCTCGAGGCTCATGACCAATATCTTTAGAGGCCTTATAGGAAAAGATCTAATGGTATATTTAGATGACGTAATTGTTATGTCCGAGGATGTAAATAAGCATTTAGAAAGACTAGAGAAGGTACTGAGTAAGCTTGAAGAAGCCAATCTAAAGATCAAACTGTCTAAATGTCAATTTTTCAGATCAGAAATTAAGTTTCTGGGTCACGTAGTCACTCCTAGAGGGGTTATGACTGACCGAAGTAGATGCAGTATTGAATTTTCCAACTCCCAAAACTGCTGATGCCGTAAGATCCTTTGTGGGCTTAGCAGGTTTTTATAGATCATATATTGCCAATTTTTCCTCAATAGCAGCTCCTCTAACTGAGTTGCTTAAGAAAGATGCTCCATTTGTTTGGACCTTCAGTCAGGAAAAAGCATTTCAAACCTTGAAAGAAAGATTAACTTCTGCTCCAATCTTAAAATTCCCAGATTTCACAAAGCCTTTCTATTTAACCACTGATGCTAGTTCTATAGGCATTGGTGCAGTTCTTGCACAGAAGATTGATAGTAAATACAACGCAGTTGCATTTGCTAGTCGAGTCCTTACAAAGGCTGAAAGGAATTATACAGTAACTGAGCAAGAAGCCTTAGCAATAGTGTGGTCTTTAAAACACTTCCGAGACATAATTTATCAGTACCCTGTCCATGTCTTGACAGATCATGCACCTCTAATACCATTGTTCCAGAATAAACAACCTACTGGAAGACTAGCTAGATGGTCCTAACTATCCAAGAGTTCAACCCTACCTTTGAACATTTACCTGGCAAGTCAAATGTAGTTGCAGATGCTTTATCGCGTCATGTTAGCGTAGTAACTGCTGATCCTCCGTTTAGTGCTGAGGATGTAAAGAATGCCCAAAGAACAGATCCCTTGTGGTCTGGTGTGACTCGATTCCTGCTACAGGAAGACCTTATTCTTACTGTGAAGCCACCAGCACCTATCAGTGACTTTGTTATGAACCAAGAATTACTGTATCGCGTAACCGAGCTGGGAACGCCTAGTAGACGGGCATACCAGTTAGTAATTCCTCAGTCACTAGTAAAAGTAGCTTTACAGCTAATTCACGATGCACCAGGTGTTGCACACCCTGGTATGGACCGTTCGATTAAACAAGCAAGATTGAAGTACTTTTGGCCTCGTATGGCAACTGATATTACCGAGTATGTTAAGAAGTGTAGTGTTTGTATGAAACACAAGGGTAATATCAACGGTCCCAATCCTATCCAGATGTATCCCACTACTAGTGAGCCATGGGAAAGAGTTGCAATAGATCTGCTAACTAATTTTCAATGTACAAGCAAGGCAATAAACATCTGTGTGTGATGGTCGATCATTTCACCAGATATTGTGAGTTAGTTCCTATTCCAGACAAGACTGCCGAGACAGTAGCTAAAGCGTTTAAGGAACGTATAATATGTAGACACACCACTCCTAAATCCTTAGTATCCGATAATGGAGGTGAATTTTGCAACGAGATTCTAGAAAACCTATGTGCCTTGTATAAGATTACTAAATCTACCATTGTTCCACACCATCCTGCCAGCAATGGTTTAGCGGAAAGAACTAATAAAAAGTACTCGATGTCTTGAGAGCCACTGTTAATCCCAATAGTTCAACCTGGGATGAAGTTATACCTGATGTTCAATGTGCTATAAATTCTGCTTTCAATGCTTCTATAGGTGATACGCCGCATTACGCCTTGTATGGTGTTGACAAGCGTTTGCCTTATGAGTTGTTATATTCTAATCCAAAACCGTCGTATAACCCTGATGATTTCATAGCAACTCGTACCAGCCAAGCTCAGAGTGTTTTCAGAAGAATCCGTGAAACACTTCATAAGTCAACAGCAGAATTTACTAGAGTAACTAATACTAAAGCCAAACCGACTAAAGTTCAAGTAGGGTCCAGAGTCATGTTGTTCAACTTTAACAAAACTTCAGCAATGCCTAAATTAGACCAAAAGTTTGTTGGCCCGTATCGAGTAGTTGAATATATCAAGGGCAATAAGTATAAAGTTAGAGAACTTAGTACGGGTAAGTGTAAAGAATCGCATCTAGATCATATGAAGTTAGTATGTGACGAAGACGAAGCCCCTGACGACCAGACTGTTGTGACTGACAATGATAATCCGTCTGACCCAGTACCTTCAACTTCTAGTAGTGAGGCAGAGGGACAACCTGATTGTCGTTACTCCTTGCGTACCGACAAGTGTTGAGAAACCCCCAAGTATCATTTGTTGATATCAGTGTAGACCCTCCTCAATCAGAAGTTGAGTTACCTACTGTAACAGAGTTTGATCCACCCAGAGATGATAACCATTCTGTATATGTAAATCTTACCCTAGCAGAATTGGGGTTAAATGTAAATAGACTGTACAATTAGATGATTGAGTTAAGAGAAATTGTCGACTGTGTGTTTTGTTACTAAGTGTTCATTATCTAGAATTTTTTTGTGTGTTCATGTTTCCTGCGAGTTCTGAGCTTTAACAGTTGACCGTGCTAGCCGAGTCTCTTTTTCTGTTAAAACTTCTTCCTTGTAAATATATTTATTCTTCCTCAGAACCCGCTGAGTGCATGAATACAGATTGATCGATCAAATTTGCAATTGTTTTATATATAATCCATTATTTCTAGATCCATTAAATTTCTCTTAAGTACCATTAACTCAAGAAGTGCGAGAGTAAGATTAATCTTGATCAGTTCAAAGTTATAATGTGTTTGCTATTGTATAGATTCATCCAGTACCACCTGTCTGTTCAGTCTATAGAGTTGTATAGTATGCCGAGACGTCATACGATAACATGGCCGAGCTGTCGTGTCAGTATCATATATACACTTGTGTAGTGTATCTTCCCTTTTATACAGCTGGTCCCTTTGCGTGTGACGTCACGGTACCCGCTGACGTCAGAGGCTCAGCGCATGTGCACAGCCTCTCATAGGCACTCTTCCTCACTAACGTTAGACCTACAGGCGAGACAGACAAGTGGCTGGACTCTCCTTCACTTACTGTAAATATACCGTAACCATCCAACAAGGAGTATCTTTGACCTCCTATATATCTCTCCCAAGACCCACGCGACAATCTAGATTATGCTGCACAGTTTTGGTCACCGTATTACAGAATGGATATAAATGGTCTGGATGACAAAGTTGATCCCATGTATCAGAAATCTTCTCTAGAAAGGTGTAGAATTAGGGGGGATTTGATTGAGGTGTATAAATGGAAAACAGGAATGAATAAAGGGGATGTAAACAGCGTGCTAAAAAATATCTAGCCAAGACAGGACTCGCAGCAATGGTTTCAAGATGGAAAAATTCAGATTCAGGAAGGATATAGGAAAGCACTGGTTTGGTAATAGAGTTGTGGATGAGTGGAACAAACTCCTGAGTACCGTCATAGAAGCTAAGACGTCGTGTAGCTTTAAAAATAGGGTAGATAAACACATGAGTGGGTGTGGGTGAGTGTGAGTTGGACCTGACTAGCTTGTGCTAGTAGGTCTGATGCCGTGCTCCTTCCTTAATTGAATATGACCTGATCTGAGTAGGTTGGGTCGTTGGCTTAAGCCGATGGGAGACTTGGACCTGCCTCGCATGGGCCAGTAGGCCTGTTGCAGTGTTCCTTCTTTCTTATGTTCTTAACCTTTTCACCTCCAGTTAAGAATATTTTAAATCCTGAAATGGGAATAACTGAGACATACGGTTCTCAGTGTGTATAATAATGTACTCTACACATTATCTAAATATATTTACCAATATCGTTCATTGAATGTTGACACCTCAAAAAAATTACGTTTTTATGGCATAACAGACTTTTAAAAATTAAACAAATCTGTCGAAGATAATCGTGAAAAAGTTTTCCGTCATATTGTGAACTTGCTTGAATCATTAGGCCTATTAGATGCGTGCAAGTCAACAAGCCCCAGTCCACGTAGACACTATCATCATGAATAATTTTATCCATGAAAAAGAATAAAGAACATCCAGTTTATATTCACTGTTAAAGTTAATTGACCAGCAGCTACTTGCGGAACCCCACTCGTCACACCTGCCCAGTGTGATGATGCCTCATCACGGACCATCACTCTGATTCTGCCGGCCCTTAGGCTACAAATCTTAACGCCTAACCCGATATAATTTAGTCTAACATAATTTTTTACCTAGCCATTAATAATCCAACCTAAATTAAAATAATCTAGCCTACATCAGCCAAATCAAACTTAATCTAATTCTATCCTAACATAACCGAATCTGATTTACCCTAATCTTCTTTTACCAGGTGAGGAAGGGAGACCAGGACAAGCGCCCACTGGTGTAGTCTTAAGCCCCGTGAACGATAAATTCCTGCAAATCATGCAACTTCTATACCATTTAGAGTAAAAAAAAAATCCAGTGGTGTATCTCCCAGTGCATACACTGAATTAGACACTGCAGTAACTTTAATTTAGCAGTTATAAAAATATTAGACGAAGCTAAAGGTCTATCTTATCCACATCTTATCTAACCTACAACAGACTAACCACACCTGCTGTACCTTACCTAACCTAATCCGCCCTACTCTACAGATCATAAACACGTGTACATAGCTACCTGGACAAGTGTCCCAGAATCCTGGGAGGCACGGACAGAATATGACGGGTTCCTATGTAGCACCTGCTTTCAGCACAGCTAGGGACACAGGTAGTAAGGGGTTCTTATGTAGCACCAGCTGCCAACACAGCTGGGGGACAGGTAGCGAGAGGTCCCTATTTAGCATCTGCTACAGCTGGGAAAAAAGGCCAAGAATCTCTGAGAAAGACCAAGGTGAAAAATCATGTATCTCTGAGAAAGAAGTAATATAAGGAGACCACTTATCTCTGAGAAAGAAGTAATATAAGGAGACCACTTATCTCTGAGAAAGAAGTAATATAAGGAGACCACTTATCTCTGAGAAAGAAGTAATATAAGGAGACCACTTATCTCTGAGAAAGAAGTAATATAAGGAGACCACTTATCTCTGAGAAAGAAGGAATATAAGGAGACCACTTATCTCTGAGAAGCAAACAACATATTATTAATTACTTAAAAAGTTTTTTTTTTTTTTTTTTTTTACATTGTTTATCACTTTTTTTTCTTGTATTAGTATACTCTGAGCTGCGGTCAAAACACTTTAGTGCCGTGACTGGTCTATATAAGAGTGACCAGAGAGAACCTGCACATGCCAGTGGCTTTGTGAACCTTGACTCGGTTACTGTGAACCAGCGTTCAAAACTTTTGGTTCAGAATTTGAAGTTATAAGAGATAATCTTATAAGAAATAAAACAAAAATTAAGGTATCCAATTCAAGGTACCCCTTCGAGATTCTGTTATTATTAGTAGTAAGTTTATTCAGGTATACACAAATACAGTTACATACATTATCATACATAACACCATATGTGTAGAGAACCTAGAATAACCCCCCCCCCCAAAAAAAAAAAAGTCAGACAAAATGACTTATTATTATTAGCAGTAGAAGTAGTACCAGCAGTAGTAGTAGTACCAGCAGTAGTAGTAGTACCAGCAGTAGTAGTAGTACCAGCAGTAGTAGGATACACTACTATATAGTGATTCTTTTTTAATGGGGTCTGGGACGTAACTAGGGAAAAAGCAGTGGATGGTTTACCAATGAAGAGGTCATCCTGTGGTTAAGCTCCGTGTCCAGAGTCACTGTCTTCCCTTAGACTTGTGTCCAGAGTCACTGTCTTCCCTTAGACTTGTGTCCAGAGTCACTGTCTTCCCTTAGACTTGTATCCAGAGTCACTGTCTTCCCTTAGACTTGTGTCCAGAGTCACTGTCTTCCCTTAGACTTGTATCCAGAGTCACTGTCTTCCCTTAGACTTGTGTACAGAGTCACTGTCTTCCCTTAGACTTGTGCCCAGAGTCACTGTCTTCCCTTAGACTTGTGTCCAGAGTCACTGTCTTCCCTTAGACTTGTGTCCAGAGTCACTGTCTTCCCTAAGACTTGTGTCCAGAGTCACTGTCTTCCCTTAGACTTGTGTCCAGAGTCACTGTCTTCCCGTAGACTTGTGTCCAGAGTCACTGTCTTCCTTAGACTCGTGCCCAGTCACTGTCTTTCTTCATCACAACACTTTCACCTCTTTATTTACACATTTATATATCTGATATATATATATATATATATATATATATATATATATATATATATATATATATATATATATATATATATATATATATATTGTGTATGAATTTCCACGTTGTGTATTAACTTGAACTTGTTAACGCACATCATATTTCTTGATGTGAAAGGCTAGAAGGTAAGATTTCAAAGATATTATTATATCAGAAGAAGAATATGTTGTATGTTTATGACAGAATTAAGATAGGATGGATATTTTCACATTTGGACCACAGGTGGCTTTATTAAACTGATTGAAGTGTTAGCATGAACAACTTGTAGTGAAATACCATTAACAGTGAAGTTTTCGAAACATAAATGTTATAAATTTGGATTTATAAATGATGATACAATGTGGGAATAGTCCCATGATGGACAATAGCGTGTAGATCCCCTCACCTGCGTCACTCTACTGCCTATCACAGACACCTCAACCGGTTCTTACACTCACATAACATTATCAGACTTAAGTTGATACGCAAAACGCCTGAATATTAATATCCCCTTGTAAAACAAAATCTATTATGATTCTTTGGGTTTACAAGAGGGTTCTAGAGTATATATTAGTACTGAATACTACTGATAATTCCTTGTTGTCAACTCTATAGTTCTCACGCTTAGGGAGGCAAATCTTTACAACCAATGCTACTAATATTTTACATTCTTTAGACTAGTTTCATTTTATTTCATGCCACTCCAAATTTAATCACTATTTTAATATATTCATTATAGATTATTTCAGCAACAAAATAACTGGAGGTGGGCTTGTCGGTTGAGTGCCTTCATTGCACAATAGCCTCTGGCTACCACACTCAGCTTATCTTTGCATACTTAATACGTATTTCCAAGAGACTGAACACTAATAATGGAATGGGAATAAGAGCATGCAAATCTTTGAAGAGGAGTGTACAACGTCTGAGCTCTGATGTTTATCTTCTCACAGGTTTAAATTGATGGAAGTACTCAGGTCTGGCAGTAGGTATGACTGGCGCTCACGAGGATGATGGAAGTACTCAGGTCTGGCAGTAGGTGTGACTGGCGCTCACGAGGATGATGGAAGTACTCAGGTCTGGCAGTAGGTGTGACTGGCGCTCACAAGGATGATGGAAGTACTCAGGTCTGGCAGTAGGTGTGACTGGCGCTCACGAGGATGATGGAAGTACTCAGGTCTGGCAGTAGGGAACAAATGAGCATCACTCGCCAGTTTTTGGTTGGTCTCTCAGCTGCTCACTTGTCATACGAGTGTGAAACGAAATCTGGTAAATTTTGGCACTATGACAGGATTGTTGGTCAACACATGATATGACAGGAACAAAAGCGTGTCACAGCATGTCATAACATGCATGAGGACGTGTCACAGCATGTCATAACATGCATGAGGACGTGTCACAGCATGTCATAACATGCATGAGGACGTGTCACAGCATGTCATAACATGCATGAGGACGTGTCACAGCATGTCATAACATGCATGAGGACGTGTCACAGCATGTCATAACATGCATGACGAAGTGTCACAGCATGCCAATACAGGCATGAAGGCATGTAATACACCTTATGCTGAATGATCATCTCTGTGAAGAATATGTTGCTTGAGCAGTTTGTATTACACTGGAAAATGTTTTGCTGGCAATTTTCTTCATTACTGTGTCAGGTCGTCGTCAAGATAATCCTAGTCAGGTTAAACCAGTCAGCACTAGCTAGGTGTTCCCTTGATCCATTGTAGTGAGCTGGCACATAAATAAACGACTTAAAATTATGTATCGTTTTTATCAACTTTATAGGATATATTAAATGTAATAGACTTTTCATCACCTTTTCAATGCTCTGGCTGGAATAATTCACAACCTTTCCTTTAATTGGAGGTAAAATTGGAGAAGCTGTATTCAAAGATGAGATGGTTATTTTATACCCAGAATATCAGCTGAGTGGTAAGACAGGAGGATAAAACTAGAAGTCAGGTCACGGAAGTGGGAGGTGAGAAGGCAGCCAAGGTCAGGTCAGGTCACGCTTGTTCTGGAGATTAGAGTCCTTGACATGTATCATGTATCAGAAATCTTTCCTACGATAGAATGAGGGCACTGAATTTGCACTCTCACGAAAGGCGTAGAATTAAGGAGGATGTGAGTGAAGTGCACAAATTTAAGACAGGAATAATTAACGAGGATATTAATAACGGGCTGAAAATATTTAACCACGACAGAACTCGCAGAAATGGATTAAAGTTGGAAAATAATTAAGGTTTAGAAAGGATGTAGGAAAGCACTGGTTTAGCAATGAAATTGTGGATGAGTGGAATAAAGTCCCGAGAAGCGTTATTGAAACGAGAACTTTGTGTAGCTTTAAAAATAGGCTGGATAAGTACATGAGTAGGTGTGAGTTTCTTACAAACTTAGTTTGAGAGCAAGGCCATCAAAAGGTCTATCTGTATTATACTACACACGAGCCACATCCAGATGGCAGAGTACTACTGATTTTCGATAGTTTATCAATTACGTTCTTGACTCCCCGTTTTCTTCTGTATCTTCTGTTGTCCACTCAGATACCTCAGCATGATGATAGAGCAAGACTGTCACTCTCCCTGGCTCTCTGCACTCAGATACCTCAGCATGATGATAGAGCAAGACTGTCACTCTCCCTGGCTCTGCACTCAGATACCTTAGCATGATGATAGAGCAAGACTGTCACTCTCCCTGGCTCTGCACTCAGATACCTTAGCATGATGATAGAGCAGGACTGTCACTCTCCCTGGCTCTGCACTCAGATACCTCAGCATGATGATAGAGCAAGACTGTCACTCTCCCTGGCTCTGCACTCAGATACCTCAGCATGATGATAGAGCAAGACTGTCACTCTCCCTGGCTCTCTGCACTCAAGATACCTCAGCATGATGACAGGGCAAGACTGTCACTCTCCCTGGCTCTCTGCACTCAGATACCTTAGGATGATGATAGAGCAAGACTGTCCCTCTCCCTGGCTCTGCACTCAGATACCTCAGCATGATGATAGAGCAAGACTGTCACTCTCCCTGGCTCTGCACTCAGATACCTTAGGATGATGATAGAGCAAGACTGTCACTCTCCCTGGCTCTGCACTCAGATACCTCAGCATGATGATAGAGCAAGACTGTCACTCTCCCTGGCTCTCTGCACTCAAGATACCTCAGCATGATGACAGGGCAAGACTGTCACTCTCCCTGGCTCTCTGCACTCAGTTATAGAGGCTAAAACGTTGTGTAGTTTTAAAAATAGGCTAGATAAATTATGAGTGGGTGTGGGTGGGTGTGAGTTGGACCTGACTAGTTTGTGCTACTAGGTCAGATGCCGTGCTCCTTCCTTAAGTGAATGTAACCTGACCTGGCTGGGTCGGGGTATTGGCTTAAGCCGGTGGGAGACTTGGACTTGCCTCGCATGGGCCAGTAGGCCTGCTGCAGTGTTCCTTCTTTCTTATGTTCTAGATACCTCAGCATGATGACAGGGCAAGACTGTCACTCTCCCTGGCTATCTGCACTCAGATACCTCAGCATGATGATAGAGCAAGGGTATGGCAGGGTTTTAGACAGTGGATTCCATCTCACATTTGTCTTCGGATAGCATATTCTACGCCTTTCTAGAGAGTGCAGATTCAGGGCCTCGGTCTACCCTCGTAGGGGAAAATTTCTGATACATGGGATCAACTTTGCCATCCTTCTCTGTACGTTTTCCAGTGCATTTATATCCTTTATGTAATACGGTGACCAAAACTGTGCAGCATAATCTAAATGAGGCTAACAAAGATATATAGAGTTGAAGAACAACCTAAGGACTCCTGTTATTTATACTTCTTGATATGAACCCAAGAATTCTATTCGCTTTTCGAACACTTACACTGTTGTCTTGCTTTTTACATTACTCCTAAATCTTTTCATAATCATTGATATTAAGAGCTACATTATTTTAGTTTATAAGTGTCATGGTTATTTTCTTTCCAACAATTAGAACTTTGCATCTGTCTATATTAAACTGCATCTGTCA
>WNWK01037676.1:0-18362 GCA_009830355.1 Cherax destructor | reverse complement strand
TTCCCCCACAGGTTGTGTAATTCTGATTGTAATATTTATTATTTTTAAATACATACTAAAAAAAAAAAAATAGGTGTTTGTGTTCCGTTTAATGTTTTCTTGTTCCATATACGTACTATATAATCAATTTTATTTGGCAATATTGTAATTGGGATTTGTTTAAACCCCACACTGTTGTTCATGGTCGATCACCATGCCCAGCCCTTCAGGGCAAGGTGGTGCCAAGGCTGGAGTTTTTCCATCTGCGCTCACGCCTCCCCTTTCCCCATCAGGGGCTGGCAGACCAGGAGGCCTAGCTTCCCCCCAAACAGCCCCGTCTGGTGGGGAATGGGCTAGGCCTGGGGACTTTGGGGTCCCAAGAGGGGGGGGGCGAAATCCTCCCATGGGAGACGTGGTCTCGATACCCCACGACAGGGGAGCCGGGCCGGGCGCCATCGGGAATAGCCCCGGGCAGAATTCCGGCAATTAACACCTCCACATCCCACACTGTTAGTTTTGGGCCCTTTTTTGGTGAGATGTTATTTAAGATTTATGTGTTATAACCCTTTGTATGGTTATTGTTTTTTTTCATGTTTTCAGGGAAAATTTATGAAATGTCGTATTACAGTTTTGCTGTTTAATGTCATTTGTGTGCGTAACAAATTAAACGTGTTATACCCTTAGGGAAGTTTTGTTTTTTTTGGGTTGTTATGTTTTTTTGAAATATTATTTGTATGAAAAAATTAAAATCTCATCAGAGTAAAAAAAAATTTCCCAAAACACAAATAGAACAAAAAACAATGTCAAAGACCTGGGAGTGACTGTCAGAGGATCTCACCCAAGGACCATACCCCCGGCAATCCATCTTAAAAATGACAGGATGGATAATGAAAACCTTAAAAACCCCAGGGATACCAAGCCCATGTTGCACTTTTCAGGTCGCTTGTTCTATCTAGGTGAAATTTTTCACACACCGCACCTTTCAAGGGGGTGAAATTGCGACCTTGAAAATGAGAGAACTACCGCCAAAGGGGATAAAACCACCTCAAGATAAGATTTCTTCGGTTTTTCCCCCGGGAAAGGGTTGGCCCAGGATAACCCAAGAAAGTCGGCGTCATCGAGGGCTGTTTTATTTTCCCTTGGGGGCCTAACCGTCCCCCAGGGTGGACCCCCACCAGTCGACTAAAAGGTATCTTTTTCTGATAGGTAAAATGACAAACAGGTGTAAAGGGAAAAACGCCCAAATATTTCACCCCGGGGGTCGAACCCGGGCCCCCCTGTTGTGAATAATAACCAGACCCCGTCCACCCACATTATTTTCAGGTGGAAAATTCTCGTGGGATTAGTACCAAACTTGCCCCGAGGTCACTCACTAAAAAAGCAAAGACTGGTACGTGAACATCCCCCAAAAAAGCAGGTGCGCTCCTTTGCGCAATAATAAGGGGCCCCCCAAGACTGTTCAACTCCCTCCAAGCATACATCAGGGGTTCCCAAAAACCTCGGGTTTTTTTAAAGGCCGGGAAGGCCCCCAAAGTCGGTATAACCCGTCTGTGGTTCGTACTTTGGGACTGCGTGGGGCCGCAAACCCCGTTGATCGGCCACCCTTTTTCCCCTCTCCTCTCTGGGGGTTTTTAAAGCAACAGCCCCTTTGTTTTTTTTGCAGATGACACCCGAAATTGTATGACAGTGTCCTCCTTTGGGAAACCCCAAAAGCCCCCAGGCAGAAAAAAAAACAAAATCTTTAAATAGGTCGAAAAGACAATTTGAAATTCAATGATGAGACATTTGAATTATTTAAAATTTGGGAAAAACATAAAAAAATTTAAAAAACAAATGGGGGGTTAAAAAAATTCCCAAACCCCCAAAAAAAAGGGGAAAAAAAAACAAATTAAAAGATTAGGATTTTTTAAAAGAAGATCCATTAAATCTATCTCAAAAAAAACGGGATAGTTAATAAAATTTAAAACAAAGCCCCCAAAACCCCAGCACTCTTCAGGTGCTTGTTCTATCTGGCGGAATATTAAAAAAACCCCTGGGGGCCCCCTTTTTCGAAGGTGAAATTGTAAAAAAAATTACAGAGAACTTTCATGGCAACATAACTGTGCCCCCCTCTTCCCGGGGAACGCGGTTCCAAACCTGTACTCCCTAAACCCAGGGGGAAGAGATACATTATTATATACACGGGGAAAATTTCAAGGGTTTGTAAAAATTTTTACACGAGGTCACCCTCAAAGAAAAAACGGCAGGGATAAACCCCCCCCTGGCGGGGGGGGGCCCAAAAGTTGAAAAACAAAAATTTCCCAAGGGGTTAAAAGCCTCCCCCGCATCATCAGGGGGGTTCCCCAAAAACTCCTGGCTTTCAAGGGGCCTGGGCAGGCCCAAAAATCGTTACCTGACCAGCCGGGTTTTTGGTTCTTTTGAACTGCGTGCGGCCAGGAACAAAACCTGGTTGATCAGGCAGCAGTAAACCCCGGGATCAGGCAGCAGTAAAGCCTGGTTGATCGGTCTACCAACATGAGTCCTGGTCAAGTCCCCCCGGGGGGGTTTTCCCCCGGCTCTCCCCAATACCCAGGTATTCTCATTTTTTTCTCATCCCCAAAAAAAAACCCCACCAGGGTTAAAAAATGAATAAAATCTATACTTCTTTTAATTATACTTCCCAATTAATTTTACTGGTAAAAATTTTTTATTAAATATACGGGGGAAACCCTATGTTATAACCCAAAATCCCTTGTTGGGGTAGTGGAAAAGGGGGACCAAAAAAGGGGGGCATTTTTGCCACCCATGTCTCAAAAGGGGCGGGGATACTTTTTTTTTTTTATTATTTTTCCTGTGTATTTTTAAAAAACGAATTTTCCCGCAATTTTGGGGGGTTTCAATAAGACCCCCACAAAAAAAAAAAAAATTGGCTGAAACAAAAATTTGGAAAGGGTGATGGAATTTGCACCTAAAATTTTTTTTTGGGATTCCCAGAAATACAATGAAAACTTTTTTTTTTAAAAAAAAACCCAAAAAACCCCCCCCTTTAAGGCCGGCCCTTTTCCCCCTTCCGGGGAAACAAGTCCCGGGCCCGCCCCCCCTAACCCCGCTCATGCACCTTTGGAAGTCCAACCCCCCAAAAACAAAACCTCTTTTTCCCCCCCCCCAAAACCCTTTTTTAAAAACCCCCCCCCCTTTCCCCCCCCTACAGATTTATACATTTTTGGGCTTTTTTTAAATTTTTTCCCCCTCTTTTTAAAAAATCTCATTAATCCCCCCCCCATTTCCCCCTTTTAACCCCAAACTTGGTTCTCTGCATTCAAACCACACATTGCCCCAGACATGACATCTTCACCCTCCAGCCTTCCCTTGTTTCAACATTCACCCAAACCCCTGTCTCCACCCATACAAAAATTTGGTTTTAATTTTCATACCCCCCTCTTTTTTCAGGGAAAAATTTGGGCTCCACAACCCTCAGTGCACCATCACCTTTTTTCCCCTTTTTTTTAAATTTTATGATTCCCTCATCCTTCATATACCCCCTCTGCCAACCCCCTCCCTTCTAAAAACATTCACCTCCTCCATAGTCTCTCCCCCCAATCTGATATTAAAACTTCTGTTTCTTTTTTTTTTCCCTCTCCCCTTCTTTTCCCCATATTCATTTTTTAAATTTTCTTCTTTTTACCCTCCCCAAAATCACCCCCCATCATCTGCAACTTCCTTCAAGCCCCCAAAAAACACAGTGTCATCAGCAAAGAGCAACGTTAAAAATCCCACTTTGTGTTGTTTTTATTTTTAACCCCACCCACTTCCCTCCGAGCATTCACTTCTCTTACAATATCTATAAATATATTGAACAACCATGGTGACATCCACATCCCTTCTGGCTTACTTTTTTGGGGGAAAAAATCTCTCTCCCTACATATCTAACCTGACCTCCTATCCCCAAAAAATTTTTCCCCCTTTTTAACCCCCCTTTTTCCCCCCATTCCATCATTTAAAAAAACTACATTCCCCCTTTATCCCCCTATCTATTCCTTTTTAAAAAACCCTAAAAGGCAAAAAAACCCCCCTTTACCCTTTCTAAATTTTTTCATCTATATGTTTCATAAAAACCGGGGGCTACACACCCCTACATTTCCCCAAAGCCCCCTTGTTCATCTGCTATCCTGCTCTCCATCTTCCCCTTTTAAATTTTTTCAAAAAAACCCCTTCCATACACACCGGGAATACCAACAGACTTATTCTTATAATTTTTACACTCTTTTGTCCCCTTTGCCTTTTTACAAAAAACATTTCTGACAATCAATAGGTACCTTTTTTTATTCTTTATTAAATAAAAAAACCCAACTCTAAAAAAATATCCCCCAAACCCCCTTTTTTTTCTATCTTTTTCCCTCTGTTTCCCCCCTTTTATTTCTCACTGCCTAAACCCCCCCACTCACAACTGGGCTTCCCCCTCCCATAAGATGTTTTCCCCCTTCCCTATCACAAAAAAAGCTTTTCCCCCCCTTTTTCGACATTTAACAATTTTTAAAATATTCCCCCCATCTTCCCAATACCACTAACCCCCCTTTATTAACCCCCCTTTTTTTTAACTGACAAATCCCTTCTTTTTTAGGCTTTTTAACTTAAATCTCACCAAAAAATTTTTTTTTTTTCAACAAAAGGTTTTTAACCCTCTCCCCCCCCCCCTCATTTATCTCTTTTTCATTCTTCACCACTTTCAACCCCTTTATCTCTCCATAATCCCTTCCCCCCTTTTCCCTTTTACTTTTAAAAACCCCCCTTTTTGCTAACTTTTTTTTCTTACAAATCTTTTACATCATCATTACCAACCCCTCTTCTTCCCCCCCCCCCCACTTTCCTTCCACAAACTTCTGCTGAACACTCTAAACTATTTTTCCTCTTTCCCCCTGCCTATATTACACCCCATCTTTCCCCCAATATTGTTTATATCTTTTTCCCCCCCCGTCTCCCCCTTTAGTTATAAATCTACCTTTCTCTTACTTCTGTTTAAATTTCCTTTTTCCCTTCCTTTTTCACAGCTACAACAAAAAGTTTCTGATATATTTTGGCCCCCCTACAAACATGCATCCTGAAGTCACCCCCGGGGCCTTTTATCTTCCAATATGTAGTCCAATTAATATACTGTCATTTCACCACATCATATCTTGTTTACTTATCCTCTTTTTTCTTAAAATTGTGGGTTTTTTATAAAAACATTTCATCAAAGTTCAATCAAAACCCCAAAATTCGGGGCCCCCCCCCCCAAAAACCCATCACAACCCCCCTAAATGTTTTTCCTACTTTTTTTATTTTTTTTGGCCAAGATTACCCCCTTGGAAAAATTCATAAAAACATAAAAAAAAAAAACTGCCGGGCCCACTGGGCCCATGGGGGCAGGTTCATCACTTTCCCCCCCCTTGCCCGCCCCAGGGTTAACCCCCTCAAAAAACCCCAAATCAGGTCACTTTATTTTGGGAAATTTGTATATTTGAACCCTTGGGACAAGCTACATCCCCAAAAAAAACCCACTCCCTGATTTATCTAACCTATTTTTTTAAAAACTAAATCCCCACCCTTTTGGCAAAAATGACGTTAAAAATTATAACAATGTTGTATTTTAAAATTTTGGTTTAATCATTTGGTTAGGGGGGAAAAACCCAAAAATCAATTTTAAAATTTTTTGTGGATATGTCAAAAAATGGGTTTTTTTTTTTGGGGGGCTCCGGTTGGGTGCGAAAGTGAGATAAAATTTTTATAAAAATTTTTTAAAAAGGAGGTTGTTTCGCAGTTCTAGAGTTTTTAGGAGGGGGTTCCCGAAGGCCCCATATGTATATTAATTTTTTTAAAATTTTGCCCGGGGGCGGGGGAAAATTTTTAAAAGATGTTTATGTCTGGTGTTTGTCTATGGGTCCTGGGGCCAATTCAAGAAATCTTTTGGTAGGGGTTTTAAAATTGGGAAAATTTTTTGGGTTTTAGAATGTAGATTACAGGAGTAAGTTAATTTTTCTGAACATAAACAATTGAGAATACTGGGGGGAAACCTGAAGAACTATTGCAAGAATTTTCTAAAAAAAAGGGAAATGCCAGTTTGGGAAAAAAAAGCAAAAAAAAAAATAAGAAAAATTAAATAATGGAAAAAAGGGGGAATTTAAATTTTTAAAAAAAAAAATTAAACTCAAAAGATTACAGAAAAAAATATGACATAGGGTAAATGAAAAACAAATAATTCAATCAGGTGTAAGAAATAAAAAAAAAATAGATAAAATGAGACCCCAATGGGGACATTTGAAAAAAAAAATTTAAAAAGAAATTCAAAAGCAACAAAGTTTTTTTTTTGTCCTAAAAATTATTATTTTTATTTTTAAAAAATGAATAAACCAAAATTTACCGGAGGAAAATTTCCCCCCGCAAATGTCTATAATTTAAAAACCCAAAAAAAATTAAATCGGGGACCAGAGGAGGAAGGGGGAAAAATATGGTTTTTTTTTCGACGGCGCCGCTCACCACCAGTGATTCTCGGAGAAATTAAACCAAAATGAACCCAGGTGAGGCCCCGGCGCCTAGAAGAAAAACACTCGGGATCTTCACCGCCCCGGGCCCAAAGGACGATGGGGGATACCAAATACGGGTAGAAATAGCCACAAAAAGTGGGGCAGGTAGTGGTGGTGGAAGGTGGCGGCTGGTACAGCCCAAGGCGGTGGTGCTCACGCGCTGAGATGACGTCATGTCGTGACCCCTGGCGCCCACACTACCCTCGCAAGTCCCAGGTGGCTTGCTAAGCCACAGACACACACGATACAGAGTCTCCACGCTGCCGCCGTCGAGAGAGGTCGTCGTCGTCTGCGCTCCTGCTCTGAACACTGATTCCCAAGTTTTTGAGTTATCCTGAGTAATTCTCGACCAGAGCTGAGAGGAAAACTTGCTTGCTGTCACTTCGAGCCCCATCCCTTCAAGAGCACCATCCCTTCAAGAGCACCATCCCTTCAAGAGCACCATCCCTTCAAGAGCACCATCCCTTCAAGAGGGTAAGGCGGTGATAAGCTTGCTAGTTCCCCCCTCTCCTCCCATCCCCCATCCTCCCCCATCCTTACCCCACCTGAACATTTACACTGGCCCATACACACACACTTTTTACACTGCTATCCTTCTGACTTTCCTATCTTCTTCTTTTTCGGCAACTTCGCCTTTGTGAGTTAACACAAGACATTTTGACCATCCAGTAGCCCGTGTGGTTTTTTAAAATCCGGTCGATCTCTGTCTTGGGCCCTGTCCCCCTCACTGCTCGAGGGTAGGCTGTCCCCCTCACTGCTCGAGGGTAGGCTGTCCCCCTCACTGCTCGAGGGTAGGCTGTCCCCCTCACTGCTCGAGGGTAGGCTGTCCCCCTCACTGCTCGAGGGTAGGCTGTCCCCTCACTGCTCGAGGGTAGGCTGTCCCCCTCACTGCTCGAGGGTAGGCTGTCCCCCTCACTGCTCGAGGGTAGGCTGTCCCCCTCACTGCTCGAGGGTAGGCTGTCCCCCTCACTGCTCGAGGGTAGGCTGTCCCCCTCACTGCTCGAGGGTAGGCTGTCCCCTCACTGCTCGAGGGTAGGCTGTCCCCCTCACTGCTCGAGGGTAGGCTGTCCCCCTCACTGCTCGAGGGTAGGCTGTCCCCTCACTGCTCGAGGGTAGGCTGTCCCCTCACTGCTCGAGGGTGGCTGTCCCCTCACTGCTCGAGGGTAGACTGTCCCCTCACTGCTCGAGGGTAGGCTGTCCCCCTCACTGCTCGAGGGTAGGCTGTCCCCCTCACTGCTCGAGGGTAGGCTGTCCCCCTCACTGCTCGAGGGTAGGCTGTCCCCCTCACTGCTCGAGGGTGGCTGTCCCCTCACTGCTCGAGGGTAGGCTGTCCCCCTCACTGCTCGAGGGTAGGCTGTCCCCCTCACTGCTCGAGGGTAGGCTGTCCCCTCACTGCTCGAGGGTAGGCTGTCCCCCTCACTGCTCGAGGGTAGGCTGTCCCCTCACTGCTCGAGGGTAGGCTATCGTTAGGGCTGACCTTCATAAGTCAGCCGACTTAGGATGTCTAGGTCTCCTCGCAGGAAAGTTTTACTTTTTTAAGGTAATGTTGAGGTGTCTGATGTACCTTCCCAGGCATCATGACACGCATACGAGTACGGATACGGGTTCCAGACAACCTGAAATCTAATAGGAAATTCTGCAATGCATTTGCTCCAATTCCACTGTTGCACCGGTTGATCTTTTAAGACCAGCTCTGGTGCAGTTCTGCTCCTCTCTTCTGAGGAAGAATTACTTCAATTGCTTAAACCTGATGTTCTTGAGAAATTACAGACTCTGGGAGTTATCCCCATTCCTCCTGAGAGTTATCAGGCTCAAAGGACTGTCTTTGTTGCAAGGATAAGTAGTTTTTGAGGGACTGCTCTCCTGAACAACTTATTGCTGACCTAAACACCGATAACCCAGAAATTACAGTGCTTAAGGCATACAAATTTTCGCAGCCTTCCAGCAATCGCTTCTCACTTAAATTGATCCTGCAAACTCCAGATGAAGCTAAATTCTTGTGTCAACATGGATTTAAATACTCTGGTACCAGATGCCCTCCTGATCAAATATCTCTGGAGAGATATGTCCATGTTATGCAATGTTTTAAATGCTATGAGTTTGGACATACTTCAAATAAATGTAGCAAACAAACACCTGTTTGCAGTATATGCTCGGGTGAGCATCTTTTCAAAGTTTGTGATAATAAAAATAACCCCAAGTGTGTCATTTTTCCACGGGAAACATCATGCTGTTTCCCCAAACTGTCCTGCTAGGAAAGATGCTATTCAGAAAATTCTAGAGGCCAAGAAGCAGGCAACTTCTGCAAAACCCACAACTCAAGCACCTCCAACAATGTCTCAAGCATCATTTCCAAACCTCCTGGATATGGTGGGCCTCCTCCAGCCACCTCTGCCAGTTCCAATGTTTGGACTACTGCCCTCCTGCAGCGCCCCATTCTTCCCCTATTGTGTCTCAAGTTCCAGAGTCAGCACCACTTCCTAAATCTCCTGGATCCTCTGAGGCAGAGAGAGGTCCTCTTCTGTTCATGCTGGCCAAGGAAGTTGCTGGAAACAATGTTAAACTCTGTTCCTCCATCTTCAATGACTTGTTAGTGGCTAATGGGTTTGCTCCCATAAATATTCCAAAGAATGTACAGTTGATTATGGATCAACCTCTCAAGATAGGAAGTATGTGCCCACCACAACTCCCATACATGAGCAACCTTCCTTTACTTCCACTACTAATGTATTGACAGAACCTGTTTCTACGCAAGGTGCTCCAGTATTAACTACCAATGAACCTGCACCAGACATTGGTGCTCAAAATACCGCTATTGAAGCTGACCTCTTATACAAATGCCTTCACGTAATAGTTCTATGGATTGACGAACTCTCATTTGGAGCAACCAATGTCTCCCCTCTGGGAGAATCTTTGAGGCCAGTACATGGATGTACCACACCTCTTCAATCAGAAGACTCTAATGATTCTTTAGATGTCTCCAATTGCAGTGAAGACGTAGACGTGATCGGAACGCAACAAACTACTCAAAACTACTCTTCTTTCTCTGATGAATCAAGTAGGGAGAGTATGGGCAGGGAAAGACGAAGCACTCGTAGTACTGGAGCCATATCTAAAAGACTCCAAAATCATGCGAACAAGAAGCAATAATGGGAATAAAATTGTTCAAGTTAATATAAAACATTTCTTTAATAACCGTTTCCTCCTTCAGGTTGAATTGTGTAACCATAACCCTGATATCATTCTCCTTAATGAGACAGCTGCAAGGGAAGACCAACATATTAAGTTACGTGGGTATTATACTATAGAGAAATCGAGAGGGCCCTTCAGTGGAGTGGCCATCCTAGTTAAAATAGGGCATGTCTTTCGTCCCATTCATTTTGATGAGGACAACATTCTTGCTGTGGAACTAACTACCTCATATGGCCAGTTAATAGTTGCAACTGCCTATTTCCTCCTCGGCAGTCATATATAGCCTCTATCCCTTTGCATGGGTTACTTAGTAGAAATGTTCCCACTCTACTAGCTGGTGATTTTAATGCCCATCATCCTGCACTTTTCAATTGTGGAGTCGGAAATCAACGAGGTGACTTAAAAGGAAAGCAGTTATTTAATATGATGTCAGCACGACACCTCTCCTTTCAAGGTCCCTTTTTAAGACATTTGTAGGCCACCGACCAGGGACACCTGACATAGTCTTGACCAATAGAGATTGTGACCTCTACCACTGCAGGGTCTTCCCTGGTGGCGATGTGGGTTCCGATCACATCCCAGTTATCATCACTCTGCAGGCCTCACCGTTTAGGATTCCCACTCCTCCAAAAATTAACTTAAACTCTCTGGGATTTGACCCATTCAGAGAATACCTGGGCCATGACGATACCATCTCACTTGATGGCCAGCCTCTCGATAAAATCGATGAAGCATTACACTCTTTGCATGATCGAATACTAGAGGCAACACATGCAACTTGTCAAACAACAACATCAAAAATATACCAGCAATATAAACCTACTTCCGAAATACGTGACTGCATGAGGAATTATCAAACTGAATGTAACAGGCATCTCTCACAAGTCAGCCAACTCGGGCTGTCCTGCAGATGTTGAGGAGACAACTAATTACTTTGATTTCCCAACATAAGAACGAATTGTGGAAACATCTTGTTCAACAAGCAAACCAGTATAAACGTCAACCGGAAAAATTTTGGAGCAAGATTCGTCAGCTTTTAGGGCTAAACATAAGGCTGCTAACTACCTTACATACATTTTTACTGACGAAGATGATGAAGAAATAACCATAAAATTAGAAGATCCACAAGACCAAGTTAATTTAATGGGTGAGGTGTGGGAGAAAATTCTCACCCACAATACGACTAGAAGATTCAATAATATCCACTATCAAGAGGTCAATACATGGAGAGATGACAACCTACATGATCTCCAACCGCTCCCACTGATTGATATATCTTCTCTTGAAGAGGATCATCCTCTCACTAGACCAATCTCCCTCAGAGAATTGAGTCAAGTTATAGGTAAAATGAGGAACAAAGCGCCGGGTTTATCAGGAATAACTGTCAAGCAAGTAAAATACTTACCTAGGAATTGTAAAGAAACTCTCGTCAACATCTTTAATGCCATTCTGGCCACCGGACATTTTCCAATTGCTCTTAAAACAGCGAAGATGATTTTTATTCCAAAACCAAATAAAGATGTCCATAAACCTGATAATTATAGACCTATTTCGTTATTAGAGGTCACAGGTAAAGTTCTTGAGAAGATTATTGCCAATAGACTAAATTATTACATGGAATACAATCATCTTTTACCGAGAAACAATTTGGTTTCGCATCATAGAGGGACCCAACATGTGTACTCAAAAGGGACCCAACATGTACTCATAGAGGGACCCAACATGTGCACTCATAGAGGGACCCAACATGCCATAAATATAGTTTACGATGCTGTTGCCAGCTTGGGAAACAGGGCAATCTTGCCCTTATTGCTACCAGAGATGTTCATAAAGCCTTTGACAGCTTATGGCATGATGGCCTCATTTACAAACTGATTGACCTTCCTGAACACAACTGGACCTTTCTTCGCTTTATATACAACTTCCTCTCGAGTAGAAATTGTTTTCCTTTCTTTAGTGGTAAGACAGCTGAACCGTTTATACCGACAGCTGGTGTACCTCAGGGCTCGTGTCTTAGCCCAATATTATTCAATATTTATGTCAATGATCTACCTCAACCGGAGTATAATGATACAATTATTACTCAATTTGCTGATGATGTAATTCATGTAGTTTCGTCCACTCCTGTTACAGGCAAATATAAATATGAGAGGGTCATAGAAAAATGAATACAGAATTACGTAGAACAGCGAACTGGGAGAGGAAATGGCGTATTACTACTAACCCAGACAAAGTTCTTATCAGTACAATTGGCTGTTTTTCCTCCACCATTGAAGATAAAGGGGGTATCTCCATCAGAGATATACCTATTGCCATTCATAATCCTAATAAGATACTGGGTTATGAGATAGACAGGATACTTCACTCCACTTCCCATGTCACCAAAAAGATAAATTTAGCTAAAGCTCGACTTGCCACTTTATTCAGATTTCAATCAGCTCCATCTCACGTGAAAAAACAACTGTATAAGATGATGATAAGACCCTTACTTGAATATCCGTGTGTGCCTTTGTCATTAACAACAAAACAAACATGCTACAACTACAACGAGTTCAGAACAAAGCACTCCGTTTTATTACAGGCACAAGGAGAAGAGATAGAATTCGAATGGCAGATCTACATGTTCAACAAGACATTGTTGCAATGAATGTTCGGCTTGATCAGTTGAAGAAAAGGCAATTGTATACCATGCAGGATTTGTATCTCCCAGACAGAGAACATCCTACCCTTTTGTCAATACCACCGATTACGTTATTAATGCAGCCCCCATAGAACTCAAAGGATGACCCTCCATCAGAGAGTGAGAAGATATATACATAAAGATGATTTTCAACGCCCCAAGATCTTGAGTGACCTTCCAGATGATCCAGATGATTGGGTAACTCCAGAACCTTTCTATGTCTACTGATATCACTTCTAACCCAAGTTCTGGTGATTCCTGTTTTTACTCCACAGCTATTACATCCATTTAAGTAACAGTGCCAATAATACAAATGTTGGACACCACCTTTGCAAAGCACGCCGGCCAGCATTTCTTGATAGCAGTTTGTACAACCATCACTCGCCTTGCTATCGTCCTTTAATTTACGTCCAGCAATTTATTAAAAAAAAAAAAAAAAAAAAAAAAAAATGCCGATACAGAGTCATGCAACTATAACTTTGTTATATCTGTGTGACACTGTTGGGCAAATGTTATGCCCCTTTTTGATATATTACCTTGATATACCACTAAACACATATATTATGCACCAAAGGGGTTGGGCCACTTACCTTTTTTATCCTTCCTCCACACACACTCCCTATTTTTCCCAATTTCCATCCTTACCTATCCTTCTTCCTTCCCCATCTTACCAAAGCTCTGGTCAAAAATAATGATGATGCTAAGCCACAATAAGCCACAGGGATGGTGAAAACCACTCTGACCAGCGTCCAACTGGTAGCACAAGGCGATATTCTTTGTTGAAGAAGCAGCTGGCTTACTTGTACATCTGGCTTGCCTGAAGGAGCTAGCTTAAGCCCTCGAGACTGGTAAACGTGAATGCTTGTAACGATGCACACAACATAGGAGCAGAATGGATGACGAAGATACAGGTTGGAATGGCTGAAGGCTGAAGGCTGGAGACTGAGGCACTCTCCCCTAGACTGAACCAACTGGCTGGCTTAATTGAAAAACCCAGATCAACTCTTCGGAGGTTTACTTGCAATTAGAAGCCAGAAGGCTTGAGAACCGGTTGCACAAAGTGGCTTGGATGGATGACGACACCGGTTGAGGTAGACGAGGGCACAGCGGCTGGTTCTGAGACGCCCACAACACACAATTCAGGCTCTATCTTCTTAATTCTGCAAAAAAAAAATAAAAAAACGAAATCCACGCCCACACCACTGTCACGATTTGTTGGGGGATGTCTTTTCGTGGATTGGGTAATAATACAGACATATGTATTGGAGATAAAGATATTGGGGTGATTCAGAGCCTAATGCCTGGCCTGTACTGTCTGCTCGCTGGTATGGTACTGGCACTACTCGAGCAATTGGGCTCACAGCATTCAAAGGGGTGACAACAAGCATGGGTCGTGACTATACTAATGGTTATATGCTACTAATACTATCACTGAACTGCTAGTAACACTATCACAGAGGAACTATGACCACCAGGGAGGTCACTGGAAGGACTATCATAGAGGAAATATGACCAACAGAGAGGTCACTGGAAGGACTATCACAGAGGAACTATAACCAATAGAGAAGTCTCTGGAAGGACTATTACAGAGGAACTATGACCAACAGAAAGGTCACTGGAAGGACTATCACAGAGGAACTATGACCACCAGGGAGGTCATTGAAAGGACTATCAAAGAGGAACTATGACCAACTAAGAGGTCACTGGAAGGACTATTACAGAGGAACTATGACCAACAGAAAGGTCACTGGAAGGACTATTACAGAGGAACTATGATCAACAGAAAGGTCATCAGAAGGACTATGACAGAGGAACTATGACTACCAGGGAGGTCACTGGAAGGACTATGACAGAGAACTGTGACCAACATAGAGGTCACTGGAAGGACTCTCAGAGAGGAACTATGACGTGCAATGACAGGGAGGAGGGCCTCAAAGTCTCTGATGGCTAGGTACACTAGATGTGCCGCCTCATCCTCTCAGGCCTGTCCCATTGGGGTCATTGGGAAGTGTATGTGTAGAAGTGGCATCGTAATTGGGCCTGTTCCATTGGGGTCATTGGGAAGTGTCTGTGGAGAAGTGGCATCGTAGTTGGGCCTGTCCCATTGGGGTCATTGGGAAGTGTCTGTGGAGAAGTGGCATCGTAGTTGGGCCCTGTTAACGATTCGTGCACAGTGGTAGGATACCCTAAGCGTAGGCAGTGCATATTCACCCACAGTTCCCAGGTCTGCGTCCGAATACTTGGAGGGGGTGCTCTGTGAATCTCCCTGTCATACCAGCGGTGGCTCCGGGAATCCCCAGGGTCAGTGAGAGGGTACCTAGGCGCACTGTAGCCCATAGCATAATCTGGCGGCGGCTGATGGAGATTGCAGCACGTGGCTGTGCCTCGAGTGTTGCAGTCTTAGCAGCCTCATCTGGCGCATCATTGCTGGGGATACCAACATGGCTCGGGATCCAGTTGATGGTGGTTCTGCATCCCTGGGCCATAAGTAAGTAAGTTTATTCAGGTATACATAAATACATTTACATACATTATCATACAAAGCAGCATATGTGTAGATAACCTAGGATAACCCCAAAAAAAAGTAAGACAGAGTGACTTATTTTCATTGGGGTCCTTTTTATACCTTAATATTTTATATTGTAGGATATATATGTTATTATATTATAAAGGATATATGTATACTAGGAATAAGGTAAAAAGAGTTATTTACATATACATGTGTGTTAGCTACATTCATTAGGTACGGTCGATCACCATGCCCAGCCCTTCTAGGGCAGGGTAGGTGCAAAGGCTGGAGCTTGCTACCATCTGCAGCTCGTAAGCCTGCCCTTCCTGTTAGGAAAGGTGGCAGACCAGAGAGGCCTAGCATCTATCTACCACCATGCCTCGTGCTGGTGGGGAATGTGGCTAGGTCTGGGGCCAGTTTGTCCCGCCGATGAGGGGTATCCCCTCCCATGGGAGACATAAGTCTCTGACACTCCCACGCCAGGGAGCCGGAGCCGGGTCGCCATCTGGCAAAGACCCGGGCCGGGAGAATTCCCGGTGAATCAACACCTCCTCCTCCTCATTATGTACCTTTTGGTACTCTTCTTGAACTGGCTTATGCTATGACTGGCTTTGACTTGTGCAGGCAGTCTGTTCCATTCCTTTATTGCTGTACAATAAAAGGTGTTTGAAGCCTGGCCACTGACTGTGGGTACTACAAAGTTGTGCTCTCTTCCCCTAGTACTATGACTGCTTTGGTTCCCAGCCTTGACAAAATTGGCAGCAAGATATTCTGGACACTGTGAGCAATTTTATAAGCTTGATATAATTTAAGTTGTTTTACTCTGGCTTCAATATTTAGCATATCCAATTGTTGTAATTCATCCTAGCCTACATGCTCTCTTGGACCCAGGTCCAGGATGAATCTTACCATTTTGTTCTGGGTGATTTGCAGCTTATCTTTCAGTTTTTTTGTCAAGGCAAAGTACCATGAAGAGCAAGCGTAGTCCATAGGACATTGTATAAGGGCTAGACATAGGGTCCTGCGAGCCTCAGTAGGTAGACAGTGTGCTTGTCTGTAGAGGAACTTCTGTTTTCCCTAGATGTAACGATAGTTTGTTGTCTACTAACCATTTGTTGCAGGACTCCAGTTCCAGTGTTAATACATTAGCTATATCTTGTGGGTCTTTACCTGACACTAACAGAGCACTGTCATCCGCATACAGTAGGAGTTTGCACTTGACACTGATGGACATTACATTTACATAAGACAGGAATAATAATGGACCCAGAATACTACCTTGGGAAACTCCACATGCTATCGGCAGTGGTTCTGATTCCGTTTTGTTGATTTTGACAATTTGTTTCCTGTTGCTAAGATAGGACTTAAACCAGTCTGTGGAACCTATGCCGATAGCTTGAAGTTTCTTACATAATATAATGTGGTTGACAGTATCGAAGGCCTTTTGCAAGTCTAAAGTTACCATTCCTATGAGGTTCCCTATAGACATTTCAGTTCTCATGTAATCCATCAGATTAATTAGGGATGTGTCGGTTGAGTAAGATCTCCTAAAGCCTGATTGGTAACTATGAAGAATGTTGATGTCACTAAGATATTTAACTACTTGACAGTACACCGCCCTCTCTAGAATTTTGGATATTACACTGAGTATACTAACAGGCCTATAGTTGCTGACATCAGACCTACTATTTTTCTTGAAGATAGGAGTAACTCTGGCCTCCTTGAACCCCTCTGGCACTGTATTAGTTGTGATGGACAAATTTATTATGTGAGCAATGGGGATTGCCAGATCAGAGGCACCATCTTTTAGGAACTTAGATGGGATGTTATCTGGGCCGGTGCTCTTAGTTGGGTTTAACCTGCTTAGTTCTTTTTGCACGAAGTCATGAGATACACTTACTAGTTGACAACTGTTTGGAGTTACTCCTTTATTGGTATATGGTCAAAGAGACATTCGGGGATGTGCTGATAATCCTTTATTAAGATACAACATAGCGAATGCTCCTAGCTGCAAAGAAACAAAGTACACAAATTAGGATGCACACCTGACTAGATAAGCGCACATTGTACCTCCTAGTCCTAATATATCATTAATGTACACTGTACGGACGTAACTCTATAGTGGGTGTGCAGTGCCTTATGCTACATAACACGTAATTACTGACTTACATATTAGGAAGGTAATACGTGTTCGACGGCCCCGCACTCTGTTTGTTTACGACTCGAGTTTCACTGCCTCACCTACAGGCGGCGCAAGGGTGCCGCCGGCCCGCCAACTTTGACTCACTCTATGCCACGTCACCTACATCCCACATCCCCCCCAGTTTCCAGCAGGAAACTCCTCACTCGGTGACGTAATCCCGTAGGTACGCCGGCGGACGTCTGTCTCTGCGAGGTCTTGGAGGTGGCGACGCATGGGTGTGTCGTGATATGGTCGGGTCGGGTCCTTCTGCCCGTGGGACTGCCTGGTCCATGTGCTCTATGGGAGGTTTGGGGTTCGGTGCTGTTCCGTGCAACTGTGGAGGTGTAGCTGCTGAGTCAGCATCGGGCGCCGGAGGCAGCTCGCCGTCCTGTACTTCACCACTGGCTGGCGTGGATGGGGTGTTGGAAGGCTGATGACACGTATATGGTGATGACACGGGCTGGTTGGTATTGGCCAGCCCCTGGATGTGGCGCAGGAACCGTCGATTCCGCAAAGTGAGCCGACCCGAGCCATCCACCTTGACCAAGTATTGGTCAAACGGCTTTGTTTCCACTATCACACCGGTCCTGTCCCATCTCGTGCTGTGATTCCCGGTCTGGTTTTGCAGAACCACCCGATGACCAGGCGCTAAGGGGGGGAGCTGCCGTGTGTGGTGCTGTAAATCGTCGACTTGCTTGGCAAACCTCAGTCGGAGGGCCTCTTCTTGCATGCCCCATGTTTGACGCCACACTGGGTGAATCACTGGGTTGGTGAATACCTGCGTTCCCGGGGCGATGGGTAGGAGGTCCCGAAGATTCTTGCCGAAGATGATTTGTGCCGGTGACATGTTGGTCTGAGGGTCTGGCGTGTTTCGATATTGAAGCAAGCCAGCAGCTACCGCCTCCGTGTCAAGGCTGCCATTTGCGTCTGTGTGCGATGTCAGTAAGCGCTTCATAGACTTGACAGCCACCTCCGCCCGCCCATTGGACTGCGGGTGGTAAGCTGATGACAGGCGATGTCTCACGCCCCATCGTTGTAGAAGTGACATTGTTCTTTGCAGTGAACTCCGGGCCTCCGTCTGTGCTCAATTCTTCGGGTACGCCGAACGTTGCAAAGTAATTGAGAAGGGCTGCGATGAAGCCCCTGGCGCCAGACTTAGATGCGACGACGTGTGGCCAGCCACTGAACCTGTCCACAATGACCAAGTACCCAATGCCACGCAACACGCAAAAGTCAGCGGCAATGGCTTGAAAGGGGTTGCTTGGTACACATGGCTGTACT
>WNWK01037675.1:0-18362 GCA_009830355.1 Cherax destructor | reverse complement strand
GTTTTATCAGAGTGTAAAAGTGACAAAACCCCGAACAACGTCAAAAATCACTGTCTAGTCTATTCTCTGTGAACAAGTTACACAGAGTTCTGAGAAGTATGATTCGCCTCACCAACGAATGCATACTCCCCCAGAGTCTAATGTCAGAAAACAAGTATAAATGGGGAGTGAGGTGTTGACTCGACGAGGGTAAACGGCCAAGAGAGAGAGGGAAGAGGAACCCACCCAAGCCCCAGGTGTGTTTCAGTGACTGACTCCTCCCAGCAACTAGACGCCGGCAGCATAACAGTAGTTTGCCAACTCCAAGGCAGTTACGACACCCCAAAACACAAAAAAAAATTTACATCCTACCAAATAAATATAGCTAAGTTAAATAAGTCAAAAAATAGTAAATGGAAATATACAATATATTTGAGGCCCAATTCGGGGGGCGCAATAAAGCCCAACCCCGGGATGGATCATATAAAAGTTGCATCACAAAAAAAACCACCTCAAACTAGCACAAGTACCATGATGTACAACTCACTAGCACAAGTTCCAGATGCACAACTCACTAGCACAAGTACCATGATGTACAACTCACAGCACAAGTACCATGATGTACAACTCACTACACAAGTACCATGGAAAAAGAAACTCACTAGCACAAGTACCATGATGCACAACTCACTAGCACAAGTACCATGATGCACAACTCATAGCACAAGAAACCATGATGCACAACTCACTAGCACAAGTACCATGATGTACAACTCACTAGCACAAGCACCATGATGTCCAACCCTTTTTAGCACAAGTCCCAATGTAAAATTTACTAGCAAAAGTACCAGGGTTTACAACCCCACTAGCACAAGTACCATGGTGTACAACTCCAACACAAGTACCATGGTGAACAACTCACTAGCACACGTACCATGGTGTACATCTCACTAGCACAAGTACCATGGTGTACAACTCACTAGCACAAATACCATGATGTACAACTCACTAGAAAAAGTACCATGGTGTGCAACCCACTACCGTACCATGGTGTATAACTCACTAGCAAAAGCCCCATGGTGTACAACTCCAGCACAAGTCCCGGGTGTACATCTCACTAGCACAAGTACCATAGTGTACAACTCACTAGCACAAGTACCATGGTGTCCCTCCTAGCACAAGTACCATGGTGTATAACTCACTAGCACAAGCACCATGGTGTACAAGTCACTACCCTTTTCCATGGTGTAAAACTCACTAGCACAAGTTGGTGTGCACCTTACTAGCACAAGCACCAGGGTTTACAACAAATAAAAAGTACCATGGTGTACCTCCCTAGCAAAAATCCATGGGTAAAACTCCAACACAAGTACCATGGTGAACAACTCACTAGCACAAGTACCAGGGGTGTACAACTCACAAAAGCACAAGTACCAGGGTTAAAACTCACTAGCACAAATACCATGATGTACAACTCACTGGAAAAAGTACCATGTTGTAAAACCCACAAACACAAGTACCATGGTGTATAACTCACTAGCCCAAGCACCATGGTGTACAACTCACTAGCACAAGTACCATGGTGTACAACTCACTAGCACAAGTACCATGGTGTGCAACCCACTAGCAAAAATTACCATGGTGTATAACTCACTAGCACAAGCACCATGGTGTACAAACCCCATTTGGCACGGTTTTCCATGGTGTACATCTATTAGCACAAGTACCATTGTGTACAACTCACAAACACAAGTACCATGGTGTACAACTAAAGCACAAGTACCATGGTGTACATCTCACTAGCACAAGTACCATGGTGTACAACTCATAGCACAAATAAAAGATGTACAACTCACTAGCACAAGTACCATGGTGTGCAACTCAAAAAGCACAAGTCCCATGGTGTTAACTCACAAACACAAGCACCAGGGTTTACAACTCACTAGCACAAGTACCATGGTGTACAACTCACAAACACAAGTACCAGGGGAAAAACTAAAAAAAGCACAAGTACCATGGTGTACCCCACTAACAAGTACCATGGTGTACAACTCACTAGCACAAATACCATGATGTACAACTCACTAGCACAAGTACCATGGTGTATAACTCACTAGCACAAGCACCATGGTGTCAACTCACTAGCACAAGTACCATGGTGTATAACTCACAAACACAAGTACAATGGTGTACAACTCATTTAGCACAAGTACCATGGTGTGCAACTCACTTGCACAAGTACCATGGTGAACAATTCACTAGCACAAGTACCATGGTGTACATCTCACTAGCACAAGTACCATGGTGTGAAACCCCCACTCCCAAAGTTCCATGGTGAAAAACCACTAGCACAAGAAACCATCGGGGGGGCCCAACTCACTAGCACAAGTACCATGGTGTCAACTCACTAGCAAAAAGTTCCATGGTGAACAATTCACTAAAAGTACCATCTGTACAATATTAGCACAAGTACCATGGTGTGCAACTCACTAGCACAAATACAAGGGTTTACAACTCACTAGCACAAGTACCATGGTGTGCAACTCACTAGCACAAGTACAATGGAAAATTCACTAGCACAAGTACCAGGGGAACATCTCACTAGCAAAAAATACCATGGTGTGAAACCTCCCCAACACAAACCATGGTGAACAATTCACAAAGCACAAGTACCATCGTGTACAACTCACTAGCACAAGTACCATGGTGTGCAACTCACAAACACAAGTACCATGGTGTGCAACTCACTAGCACAAGTACAATGGAAACAATTCACTAGCACAAGAACCATGGTGTAAAACCCTATTTTGCACAGCCAGGGTTTACAACTCACTAGAAAATTACCATGGTGAACAATTTAAATAGCACAAGTACCAGGGTTTAAAAATAAAGAAAAGAACCATGGTGTGCAACTCATTAGCACAAGTACCATTATGTGAAACCCTCCCCAGCAAAAATTACCATGGTTTACAACTCACTAAAAAAAGTACCATATAAAAAACTCATTTTGAAATTCCATGGTGTTCAACCCCCCAGCACAAAAAACCATGTTGTACAACCCGGGCTCAAGTACCAGGGTTTACAAGCTCCCCAGCAAAGTACCATGGTGTACAACTCACTAACAACTCCCATGGTGTACAACCCCACTAGCAAAAATCCATGGTGAACAACTCCTCCCGAGTACCATGGTGTTCAACTCACTAGCACAAGTACCATGGTGTGCAACTCACTAGCACAAGTACCATGGTGCCCCAACTCACTAGCACAAGTACAATGGTGAACAATTCACTAGCACAAGTACCATGGTGTAAAACTCATTTTCCCCGTACCATGGTGTACAACTTTTTTAGCACAAGTACCATGGTGAACAACTTATTTCCCACAAGTACCAGGGTTTACAACTCAATAGCACAAGAACCATGGTGTGAAACTCACTGCACAAGTACCTTTTATTGAAACCCTACTAGCACAAGTACCATGGTTTAAACTCATTTAGCAAAAGTACCATAGTAAAAAAACTCACTGGCACAGTACCATGGTGTTCAACTCACTAGCACAAGTACCATGTTGTACAACTCAGTAGTAAATACCATGGTGTACAGCTCACTAGCACAAGTACCATTTGTACAACTCACAAACACAACTACCAGGGTTTACAACCCACTAGCAAAAATCCATGGTGAACAACTCACAGCACGGGGTACCATGGTGTTCAACTCACTAGCACAAGTACCATGGGGGACAACTCACTAGCACAAGTACCAGGGTTTTACAACTTACTAGCTCAAGTACCATGGTGTACAACTCACTAGCAAAAAATCCCAGGTGTACAACTCACTGAAAGTACCATGGTGTCAACTCACTAGCACAAGTACCATGGTGTACAACTCACTAGCAAAAATTCCAGGGTTTAAACTCACTAGCACACTAAAATAGTTCAAAAGTGCATGTCTGTAGTTACAATCACAGACAATCAACACACAATTTTTAGCTGAGACTTGAGTTAGCAAAGTTGGGCAAATACAATTTTTATTCAACAATTAGAATATAGAAGTTATCTTCTTCCTCAGACGATTCTAACAGTAAACAGACATAAAACACCAATAAAAGTATAGAGATATTACAAGATATTTATTTTTTAAAAAATTTTTCCCTTAATAGAACTGCTTTCATGTTGGTGAAGGATTAAATGTTTGGGATTTTCCCAAAGGGTCTGTGGCTCTTACCAGGTTAATTAACACATTCCAGTAAAATAGTTAAAATTTAATAAAAATTAAGATGATCTATGTTGATAGTGTTTATGTTTAACACCAAAATTTTTTAAAATTTAAAACAATAGAAGATAAATATAATGTTTGCTCAGTCGAATGGAAAGAATAAAACAAGACTTCTCCAGGGCGAAGCCGCGTCTGGTGATTTAGAGGCAGCCGTGCTGACCACTGCACCACAAGTCGCAATCTTTTTATATTGTTTTACTATATAAGTCAGTGGTAGTGTTGGCAATGAATGAACTGTGAAAGTGTTCTTTCAAAACCAGCAAAAAAAAAAGTTGAAAACAATTTTTCTTCATCATCTTTTCAGCTTTTTATAAATTAGTAATACTACTACTGCTACTACTACTACTACTACTACTACTACTACTACTAATACTACTACTACTACTACTACTACTACTACTACTACTACTAAATACTAATACTAATAATAATAATAATAATAATAAAAAAAAAATAATAAAAATAATAATAATAATAATAATAATAATTTTTAAAAATTATTATTATTATTATTATTAATTTTTATTATTATTATTATTATTATTATTATTATTATTATTATTATTATTATTCAGGTAGAGATAAATGTCAATATCATATCAGTTCATTGTTTTCCACAACGCTACTGGGCAAAATATTAGACTTTTTTATTGTACTTACACTTCCCGGGCCCTTCATTAGGCCTTTTAAAATTAGGCTCCCAAAAACAAAAATTTTACTTGGTAACAAAAAAGGGGAAAAAAATTAAATGAAACAAAGGAAAAAATAAATTGGGAAAAAAAGCCAATTTCGGATTCCAGTGCCAAATATTTACTGCAATCATTCCCAAAAAGGGGAAGGGTTTTAAAAAAAAATCCCCTAAAAGTAGGATCAAAATTTTACTAAGAGAGAAAAAAAAAAAAAACCCTTTACAGCTGGACGGGAAAAAAAATTTTCGTAGATACAATGAAACCCCCGGATAATACTTAAGTATGAATATTATAATAGTATGCAATGAAAGTAGATAAGTAAGACACATACACAACTGCAACGTATCTTTTAAACCCAAACATATATCTTCACATGACAGTAGATGTGCAAAGAAGACAGTGCTGGTAGACTTTTTCAGTATAATACAGGCAGCATGTCTGAAAAAAACGTACCTCATAACAATTTTTATTCGTACTCCAATGTAGTATCTGCAGGCCTTTTATTAGGGGATATTAACTCTTATAATTTTGGGGATGGCCATTTGGGCTCTTGGGAAACCAAATTTGTCTTTTTTCAACCCTTCTTTCTTTTCTTTAAATACCTTATCTGCTGTTTCCCTTTAAAAATGATCGCTTTCAAAATAACATTAATAAATGTTCTGCACAAGAGGGTTCGTTTCCATGTTCTTAATTAATAGTTTCCCCTTTTTCATACCATACACACTTTTGCCGATATCATGGCAATTCGAGGTGAGTATTGGACACACAATACACATTCGTTTTGTTTTCCTTCAGATTCCTTTACAAAAGAGCTATTATGTTAGTTAATCATTTCGGTACCCCTGCAGCTATGATCGCCATCCTACGCACCCGAGGGAAACCTTTTCAAATACGTGTTCCCTGGTAGTCTCTTGATTGCGCTCCTGCAGCTCATTTGAAAGAGAGTGAGAGCACCCCAACATTGCATTATACGGACAGCTAAACAAATTTTTTAGCTGAAATTCCAGTGTAACTATTACTCCCTCTATATGTGCGTTCTCGAGGAAAGTACGAAAATTAGTAGGCAATGTTACAATGGTTTTTCAAAAAAGGTCTCCAGAGCATGACAGGGGGTCTACCCCCCTTAAAGCCGGCCTGTTTCTGGTTTTGTAACAAGTTGTAATTTAAGAACGGGGGTACCCAAAATAAATAGGGCCGTGGTTTTCGGGAGGTGTTCATGAACGAGATGATGTCCCTTTAGAGGGCTCCCCGGGAAAAACAGCCCCCTCTGCCTGGAAAACCCCTCGAAGTTTGTTTTGATTCGGGTTTTTGTTTTGTTTCCCTTTTGGGAGGGGATCCTTTTCCCACTAAGTTTTTGGGAAGGACAGAGTTATTCGGGACTTAGAGATTTTGAATTATTGTTATAAATGTTCTTTGGATTAACTGTGCCCTTAGTAAAAGAGTTTTTTAAAAGACTAACTCAAGAGAGGGAGAAAAAATCATTTACCCCAGTTTGTACGTATGGGGGGGGACATAAACCCCCCGTTTCCCCCTTCGAAGATAGAACGGTTGGTAGATGCTTCAAAGACTGTAATGACCAGCACCCTTCTGTTCGGGAACAGTCAATGGTATTAAAGTATCCAAAAATATTACGAGACACCGGATGCACTTTATCGTCATTTCCGATAAACTGTTCCCAATCTTAAACCCTTTCATGCCTCAACTATTCTTTCAGACTACCTGGGCCGTATGGATGCTTTTCCTACCATGCGTTGTTACATCAGGTCCTAATGGTTCACAGGTTGGACTAATGCGGTACTAGCTCCCATCACAACTTGCTTATAATAATAGGTAACGTTAAAGGTGCCATTCCTCCTTGGGAGACCGATCTGTTGCGAAATCTCCCCTATCTCGTGGTAATAGTCATTTGGAGGTTAGAACAGAGATACTGCACTCGAAAACGAGATGGCAGGATCACCTGTTCACTCCGTAGATGACAGCAAAGATACCGCCTCCAACACTATACTATCTGCCCATAACTTCGGGATTGCCATAGTTATGCTTTAAACAATAGAGTTATCCAGGGAAGATAATCGTCATATAAATCTGAATATCGCGACGGGATCTATATAAATCCAATTCTCGCGACATAGATTATTCCCTCATTGTCATTCCTAGCCAATGCTGCGAGACAGATCTCCAAATAGCTCATGACTTGCCAGTGGCAGAATACTGCACCCATCGTAAGATATGGCATAAGATTAAACATACTTATTTCTGGCCACGTATATACTTGCAGGTCTCAAAGAAGTATGGGTCAGTAATATGTTCAATTGCTTACAGCACAAAATACCCACGATCCTATTTCCGGTACTTCAGGAATTATCTCAAGTGAGACAGAGACATAATCTCCAACTGTTCCCCTTCAACTGTGGTTCAACAGAGCAAAAACCCGACAACTGTGATTCACCCGTGGACGACACCTGAGTCCCGGTACCTTGGTTAACTACTTGAGTCTCTAACTTGGTTTTGAAACATATGTCAACTGAGTGGTTTTGGAAACATCCGTCGACCGAGTGGTTGTGGACACTTTCTGATTCTAACAACTGCAAAAGGGGTCTAGAAAAATAGGCACTATTCAGAGCTTCCGGGCAAGAACATCGACAGTTCATTAACCAACTTCCATCTGTACATATTAGCTTTAAGTATTTTTTTTTATTTCATTTTTTTATTTTCTTTTAACATAAATTTGAGATTCATGTTTAAGTATTTTTATTTTTCGTGAAACATTCTATTAAATAAAGTGTTATCTTCGTTGTTTTTATTTATCTTTTCCATTTTGTAATTTTCCTAAGGAAGAATTGCCGATTCATCTTGGCTTAAGTTGCCAGGACTGAAACAAACCTTCACAAGCAATAATTGTTTCACGTTACGTAGACACTAGAGGTGCTAATAAAGGTTTAATTCAGGTACTTAATGTTACATTTTCTTTAATTTAGTTTTAAAATCAAGTCTTTGCCTCACATTCTTATAACCTTATACTACATCCAGTGCAATGTTACATCATCATAATCGTACTACAATAAATCTTAACTAAACCTCTTTATTTTTATTTTTAAATTACCATTACTTTCTTACTATTATTGACAATTATAGAACAGATAACCAGTGACGCTTATATTCTCAAACTTTGCATTAATAAGTTAGAATATCCCTGTATTATATAATTACTTATTTTAATCTACCATTTATAAACTACTAATTTTGTTTTATTTATTTTATTTATTTTTATTTTAACTACCATTACCTCCAGACTATTAATTTTAAATTATCACTTCCAGTACCAAGCAATATTATTATATTCAATTAATTTCTATTCTAAACCAACAACTTTTGTCAAACTCTAAGAAGATAACCGTTCAATATTAATTCATCAAATTGTACCATACTAAGAGTTAACTGTATCTCTTTAAATGTTTAAGAACTACTTGAAGCAATTCATTAGCTAGTAAGATAAATAAGTTTAGTACCATAATACTAAGTTTAACATAATACTTTGTTCAAAAGTTTAGTTGTAGAATCATACACAATCATATGATTACAAGTTGATCCTGATATCAAACTTTATTAAATAACTTACACGCATCTAACAGCAACTGTAATTATTATACAGCAGACTAAGCAAAGACATTACTCAGAGCCAACAATAACGTAACTATCTTTAATTACAATGTCAGATCTTTTGAGCAAACATTACGATGACCTCACAGCATTACTCAATTCCTGCATACCAGTATGTCAATCATCACACTCACAGAAACCTGGCAAAGCCTGGTACAACAGATGTCTAGCCATTCCAGGTTACACAGCCATACACAACTGTAGGACAGACCAGCGAGGAGGTGGAATAGATATATTTACTCAGATCAACTTGAATGTATCAATAACTCTTTGCACAAGGGATGAACATGGAGAATATATTATAGCTATATTTAAATCAAAAGACCTGCAAAAACCCTACAGTGATAAACATCTACAGAGTACCACAATCAAACATTCACCCTTTAGTGAAAATTAGGAAACCTGATAACTGATGTACACATGAACAAAGACCATTTGCTGCTCACAGGTGATTTCTACATAAATCTCCTACATGACCAGGACCCACAAGTAACTGAATTCACAAACACTATGAGCAACTGCTTGTTGCTAACAATATCAAAACCTTCAAGAATCTCTGAGACTAGTATCTCCCTTATTAGACCACATCTAGACTAACACTATATCCCCTTTAAAATCAGGCATGTCATAGACAGCACCACAGACCGCTACCCTACCTTTCTCATAACAAAACTAGGTAAACTGCCCCAAGCTCTACTAAAGTTATCTTGAAACTACATAATGAGTCAGCTGTTAATAACTTTATAACAGCTGTGATTAACATCGACTGGCATAATGAGATAGAAACATATTCAGACAATGATGAATGTATTAAGAATTTTCTAAAAGAAAACCACTACCTCTGTAACAAACATTGCCATAAAAAACTAAACAGATCACAGCTAAAAGACTTAACAGTCCTGGCTAACACCCAGCATCCTTAAATTCATTAAAAAAAAGCACCAATATGAAAAACAGTACAGAAGGGTCAAATAACCAGAGACCAATTCAAACGCTACTCGTCAATCCTTACAAGCTGATAAGAAGGTCAAAAAGTTGTATTATGAGAACAGATTACATAACATAAAAGGTGATATGAAAAAAAACCTGAAACCCCAATCTGAAATTCTAGAACTAAGAAGATATCAAAAACAAAACTATCAAATTAACAAAATCAGGTGAACCCCTACTCCCACCAACTGAAACAGCAAACAGACTTAATGTTTTCTTTCCACCATAGGGAAGAATCTAGCGAGTAAGATCCGAAGCTTAAACACCGTCCATCAGACTACCTCACCAATAGCTACCCGAATACACTATTCTTAGCTCCAACCATCCCAATATAAATCTAGCTCATTATCAACACCCTTAAAAACAAAGCAGGAAACATAAACAGCTTTCCACCTTTATGTACAAAAAGGTTCTCAGGTACTGTCACCAGTTATTGCAACACTCTTCAACAAATCCATTGAATCCTCTACCTTCCTATCAATTCTCAAAATAGCGAGGTCACCCCGATCCACAAAGGAAGTGATCAAGCAGACTTGAATAATTATAGACCAATATCCAACTTACCTCTGCCTCTAAAATCTTTGAAAAATTAATTCATAGACAGATCTATTCCTACCTCGTCTCACACAACATACTCAACCCCTGTCGGTTTGGATTCAGGACTAACAAAAGCACAAATGATGCTATTATACACGTGCTAGAGCTAATATATGAAGAGTCCCACTGGGAATCTTCATTGATTTACGTAAAGCTTTTGATACAGTCGACCATGATTTACTTCTCACAAGATTAAACACTATGGTATAAAGGGCCACACTCAACTACTTAAAATCATACCTTAGTAACAGAAGCCAATATATATACACAAATGGAGCTAACTCTTCCACACAACAAATTACAGTCGGTGTCCCACAAAGAAGTGTCCTAGGACCACTCATCTTCCTCATTTACATCAATTACCTACTGAATGCATCACAACTACTCAAACCCATAATATTTGCAGATGACACAACATATGTCTTCTCTCACCCAAACCCAGACATACTGGCCAACACTGTAAATGCTGAATTACAGAAAATTTCTACCTGGATGACGACTAATAAGCTTACTCTCAATACTGACAAAACCTATTTCATTCAGTTTGGAAACAGAGCCACAAATGTTCCATAACATAACGCTCAATGGATCACCCATCACAAGACTCAGAGGGAAAATTCCTAGGAATCCACCTTGACAGTAGCCTCAAATTCCAAACACACATACAACAAATTTCCAAGAAAATCTCAAAGACAGTAGGCATACTATCAGCCTCCTTTCACTGTATCATTCACTCATCTATCCTTATCTCACTTATGGAATTTGTGAATGGGGATCAGCAACATTAAATCACCTTAGACCACTCATAACCCAGAAAAGGCGCAATCAGAATGATGATAAATTCCCACTAGACAGCATACTCCCCCAATTTTTAAAAATAAAAAAATACCACCATAAAGAACATTCACACTTATTCTTGTTTTAAAAACCTCAATGGATCACCCTCACAAGACTAACAACGAAACAACTAAAGTGGCAAATTGTTTTAATTCATACTACAAACTGTCGCATCCACTAGTAAATAAGCTCCATGCATCAAATACCTTTAACACAATCTGAAAATTTTTAAAACATACTATCCAAAAAAGGGGAAACCCCCAAACATTTGTCAACTGTGGTATCTCAGCCGTGAAAAAAAAAGCGGTTAAACCCCAATTAAAACCCGGCCCAGATAACCCCCCGCAAGTTCCTAAAAGATGGTGCCTCTGAATGGCAATCCCCATTGCTCACAAAAAAAATTTCCATCCCACAAATCAGCCCCGAGGGTTAAGGGGGAAGAGTTACCCCATCTTCAAAAAAAAATAGTAGGTCTGATGTCAGCAACTATAGGCCTGTTAAACTCATTAAATCCAAAATTCTAGAGGGGGTGTACTGTCAAGTAGTTAAATATCTTAGTGACAACAACATTCTTCATAGTTCCAATCGGCTTTGGAGTCTTACAAAACCAACCCCTAATTAATCTGATGGATTACATGAGAACTGAAATGTCTAGGGGAAAACCTATAAATGGAATTTAGTTTGAAAAAGGCCTTCGATACTGTCAACCACAATATATTTTTAAAGCTTAAGCTATCGGCATGGTTCCACAGACTGGTTTAAGTCCTATCTTAGCAACGGAAACAAATTGTCAAAATCAAAAAAGGAATCAAACCCCCTGCCGATAGCATGGGGAGCCCCAAGTATTCTGGGCCTTTTTATTTTCCCCGTTTATGTAAATGATATCCCATCAGTGTAAAATAAACTCCTACTGTATGCGGATGACAGTGTCTTTGTGTCGGGTAAAACCCACAAGTATATCTAATGTATTAACACTGGAAGGGGACCCCGGCAAATGGTTGTAGACAACAAACTATCTTAAACCCCCTAGGGAAAACAGAAATACTTTTGGCACGAAATATAAACTGAGCAGGTAAAAAATTTTAATCCCCGGTGTAATGGGAATCCATCACTTCATTTTCCCCAAAAATATCGGGGAATCCGCCCTGCATGTCGGAGAATTGATAGGGAAATGTAGAAAAGAAACGAATGCCAGCTGAAGTTCCTCTACAGACAAGCACAGTGTCACCTAAAGGCCCAGGACTCATGTCTAGCCCTTATACAATGTCATGGACACCTTGCTCTTCATGGTACTTGCCTTGAAAAAAAACTAAAGATAAGCTGCAAATCACCCGAAAAAAGGAAGATTCATCCGGACCAAAGAGAGCATGTAGGCCAGGATGAATTCAACTTGGATAGGAATATTTAAAAGAGAAAAAAAACTTAAATTAAATCAAGTTTATAAAATTGCTCAAAAAATTCCAGAATATCTTGCTGCCAATTTTGTCAAGGCGGGAACCAAAGCAGTCATAGTACTGGGAAAGCACAACTTTGTAGTCCCCCCAGTCGGGCCAGGCTTCAAACCCTTTTTTTCAGCAATAAAAGGGAAAGGAACAGACTGCCTGCACATGTCAAGGCAGTCATAGCATGAGCCAGTTCAAAAAAAACCAACAGTACCTAATGAAAGGGGGCAAAAAAGGAGAATGATTTTTTTTTTAGTTAACACACGTATATGTAAATAACTTTTTTTACCTTATTCCCAGTATACATATACCTTTTTAAAAATAATGACATATATATCCTACAATGTAAAAAATTTAATATAAAAAGGCCCCAATGGAAATAAGTCCTCTGTCTGACTTTTTTTTACCAGGGGTTTCTACACATATGCTGCTATGTATGATAATGTATGTAAAGTTTTTGTATATCTGAATAAACTTACTTACTTGTGCCCCCTACATACATAGAACTCACCTAAACAAAAACCCCCCCTAAACTTCTCCTCACCAACCTTAACAGGACACACGACCATAACACAAGACACATATCACTTTTGATATACCCCGTGTCCATATCACCCCTTCAAAAACTCTATGCACATAAAGCCCCAAAACTGGAATTATTCCAGTAAATACTAAAATAAACTGGTCTGTACATCCCAATTTAAACTCTTCTCCAAAACCACCCCTTTCCCCAAATAAACAATCTATACTCAGTTCAACTAAAAAAAATCCCAATTCATAAAACTTAAAAATTAAAATAGATTAAAATTAAAATTAAAAAAACTATATAAAATAATTTAACCCCTTTTAACCCATATTAAATACCAAAACCTTTTATTTTCCCTAATATAATTTCAATATTTTTTTATTGTATAAAACCAAAAATTTATTTAAATTAAAATCCTCAGTTGTTTTGGTAATCTTATTATCTGCATAAAATAAATAATGTTTTATAAAAAATTAATCAATTTTTATTTAAGTAGTCATTTGTCTGGTAATGATGGCAATAGTGGCCTCTTTGCACGCAATTATAATTTTTTCAAAATCTCGATTAAACTTGAAATGAAAAAAAAATTTTAATTTTATTATTATTTTAAATTTTTTATTATTATTATTATTTTTTATTTTATTATTATTTTAAATTATTTTTTATTTTATAGTTTCACTGATCGGGATTGGAAATATAAAATAAGGTCAAGGCCCTTTTAAAAAAAAATTTTTCAAAAAATTTTATATTATAAACGGTCTGTTCCAACCCTCTGCCCAAAAAATCCTTTGTGAATTCTGGGTTAAGAGGCGGAAAATAAAACTAATATTAATAATTGCCGGGATCATTTATTTACTAGGTTCACTGGTCTCAAAAAAATACAGTTTCAGGTTTCTTACACTTGAAAGTTTGCAACAAAACAGTGGCTATGATAAATAATCTCCATTAATTTAAACACTTCTGGAAAAAGTAATGAAAATCTTAAAAATACTGATTATTCATTATAGGTATGATACGATTATTAAACTGTTAACATATATCCTCTCAATGAACAGTTTACAGAGTTTAAAAAATATATTTCATATGAAACAAATATATTATTTTAAAGCAAAACCAAACAATTAATACCTTTAACTAACAATGTTTTTAGACACATGTGCAGTGTTGTCATTCATTCAGACCGACTTAAATAACCACTTTTTTTTTGAGATACTAGAACCATTGTGTTCTAGTGTTATTATGTGTTCTATGTGTTCAGTGTTATCGTCATCGATGGTCTACGTCCCAAGGTCTCCAGCCTCCACCATGGCCGGTTACTAGTAAATCGAAACTGGTAAAATGAGAAATGTCCATGGTCATTTACAGGAAAGTGACGGTCAAGTATTAGGATTGAGGTTTTGTTGGTTTTTCCCGGTTCAACCGAACCTGATAAAATTTCTCTGGGGCAGCCTGATGGCCTCAACATCAGTAATATTCACTGTACTCAGAAGATGATGGGTATTCTGATGATTTGTCTCGCTTGCCAAATCTCAGAAAGTTGTTATCGTTATCAAAGTAAAGGAATCCTTTGTTATACCCATGTTTGTTTATGTCCTGCGAGTCTTCATAAGAGGCTATGCTGATTATCTCGTCTTCAGGGCTGATGTCTCTGGCCCAGGCTGAGGGACTATGAGATGGCAGTGACATATACATGCTTGGAGCACCTCTCTTCGTGCGCTGAGAAGTTATCTTCCCGGACTCGGACTCGGTGAACTTGTTATTGTGGACAGCAGAAACATCTCGCTTAACACTGGTCGTGGGATGGGAAAGACTGGAATAGACCTGACGATCTACTGATCGACCGAACCTAGAATAAAAACATTATGAAGGTGTATAATATTTTCTTTAAACATCGGCTACAGTATAATATCGTGGAATACTCTACAATTTTCTCCCGCTGGTGAGAAGTGCCACAGGAAGAAGACCTAGAATGTAACACCAGTAGGTTAGAACTGGCCAGGAAGAGGACTTATGAAGTTGCTCCAACTAGAAAAAAAGAAACTCCACCAAGAAAGTTGAGCTGTGACGGGATACCATCATAGATTATCAGCAGATAATTCCATTTGTACCAATTCTCTACAAAACCCATTTTTATGTACTCATCTTTTATTACGCTCATCTTAATTCATCAGTTCCAACAGGTACTTATTTCTTTTTTTTACTAATAATGAATGACAAGTCACTAATATTTTTTTTACAGTATTGTATTTAATTTTGTTTCTTTTAAACTTCACATTTTTACTTATCCAAACATGTTAAATAAATAATGGAATTTAAATTTCTTTGAAAATTATAATTTGTGTTTCAAAAGCTATTAATTTTTCATGTATGGGTTGTGTGTAATTAGAGTCCATTTAAGAAATTAGTGTGCTTTTTTAAAAAGGGTTTCTGTTTGTTTTAGAAATCATATAATATTCATGCATCTATATTTTTAAAACTTAATATTTTCCCTTTAGATTTTCTAATCAATCTCATGACCCCAATTCTTACATGGTAAAATTTTTTCAAGAAGTATTTGTTAGCCAGCCGCAAGGATTTATGGTGCAACAATATTGGTAGAATTATTATAAATGTGTTAGATAAAAACATACACTCACAACTCTAGCGATAACATCAAAAGGATAAAATCATGAACGCCACTCTACTTACCTGTCCATCAATACACAACTCTGGGAGACACTATAAAGACTTCCTGCTTAAAGTTGAAAAAATACTCGGGCATTCTGAAGGAAGAAACTCTTGATACTTACAATAATAACCCTCAACTAAACATTTATTTGAGCAATCAAAGACCGAAAATCGCAGGTACAAGTCTAAGACCAATCACAACAAGTATAGGTAGTGTACCAAAAATTAGCAGCAGTTCTTGCAAAACACCTTTCCTACCTTCTGGAAACCATGAGCAAATTTCATTTATAGAGTACTGACAACCCCCTTAACCCTCGTCCTAATGATACCAACCACACAAGCTATTGACCTTCGAGGCAAAGTCAGTCGAGACCTTAATCTTCTATCACTTCCCAGGGGTTTTGTCGCTTTGAAGCTTGTAAGAGCCTAGAATCTGAACACTTGATAACATCATGATTCCACCAACATAGATATGAAACGTCGATGACTTTCTTATTACTACTCCTATACGTTTAGACATGCTTAGACATGTCGATTTAGACATGTTTAGACATGTCGACAATTTCTCTGTAACCAAAACTTACATCCTGTTTCTGCATTTTGCGGTTTCTTACATTTTTCGGAAAAGCCTTTATTTCATTCTCACCTTAAGTAGTTTCTACCACTGTAGCCTTTTTTGGAATAAGGTTCACTTATGGGGTACAAATCATCAATGCTGTCCATCACTGCTTGGCTTTCTGGGAAGAAAAATCTGTGTAATTCCTTTTCTGGCAAATGTATGGAATCGTCTTGTGTGTTGGATGGAGCAAAGACCTGACTGGGCTGGCTGGGGCGGCTGCCAGGGGCGGGGCAGGGGCGGCGTGGGCGTATGAACACCATGTGATGGTTAGAAACATCCAAGCTGCTAGAAACATGATGCTCGACCTAGAGGTAAGAGTAGTAAATATGTCAGTGATTATAAAGATATATTAGAGAACCTTCAAATATTTTGATATTATTTAAGAAATTCATTAAAAACTATCATATTCTTCCTCTTTCGGTAAATACACTTTTACACTGTATCCCGACGGTGCCTAAGCTGACTGGTATTCTCTTCATGAGGACTGAGCCTTTGTCTTATAGATGTCTTTAGTTATTGGTTGAAGGAGGCTGATCTACTGTCAGCATGTGTCATCTCCCAATTTGTCAGAGATTGTTGAAAATGGATAACTGTGGAATGAATCTACGTAATCAAAGCTGGGGGGAAGGTAAACCTAAACCATTGTGGAAGTAATCATCAGTGTGGATGTAGTCGGCTGGCGCCCCAGGGGGGAACCAGTCAGCAGGAAGCAGATAACTTTGTAAAGGTAAATCAGAGAATGAAGGATAGAAAGATATATACAGTGTCTTTTGATGGTAAGTGGAGTACTGTTACAAAAGTAGTTTCCTGACTGTACTCACCTAATACCTAATACTGTGATGTGAAGATAGTGGCATGTGATGCAATAAAAGTGCAGGGTCATTTAGATGACCAAATACAATGAAGTGTTATGTCAGTGATATTAAGATGAGTTTTGTTCAGATTTTTAACCCAGAGGGTTAGTCACCCTGGATAACCCAAGAAAGTTACTATGTCATCGAGGACTGTCTGGCTTATTTCCAATGGAGTCCTTCAATCTTGGTCACTAGGATACGACCAACACCATTAGACTAACACCCAGGTACCTACTTACTGCTAGGTGAACAGGGACAGCAGGTGTTAGGAAAATATGCCCAATATTTCCGGGAATGAACCACGGAAAATTGGTACCTTGCAAGCCACGGAAAACCTATAAATCTGAGATACTGTGATAGGTCAGTGAAGAAATAAAACATGAAAGTTGATATCAAGTACCGTACCATTTACATGTTCAAAATATTGTGTTGAGTCAGTAAGATAGGCAACCCCTAGCTCTAACAACCCAAGATTTATGCAACCTATCATGTTTTAAATGTTTCTAAATCACCAAGCCATTTCAATAACCCATCATAAGCTCTCTGAGAAAAGCCTTTAATTACAGCCTTTTATCCAGCATTTTTCTTGCTTCTTATCCTCTGTATATTATTCAAGTTTGGCACTGATGTCAAATACACAACCAATTCGGCCTCTTACTCGATATAAAATTCAAAATTATTCCTCACACATATATATTACACTCTTATACATTCCGCTTTTGAACCCACTGACGAAACTCTTTCTTTACGAAGAATTTTCAACACACCAGCTACCTCTTTTTCTTCCTTAATTCAACGATTAATTTTTTCTTTTACAGTCATCTGCCGAGTTATTCAATCCTAAATGTTGAAAAAAAATTTTAATTTTCCTGTAATGTGCGTAAAGAACTGATGGCGATAATAATGTTATGCGAAATCGTGTAGGTGTCTATCTTTAATGTTACTTTTTAAAAGGTGTTGTGCCACATGAGAACCAATGTTTTCTATAATTTACTTATATACTGTAAGGAGTTAAGTAAGGAAAATTTTTATGATGTTAGAAGAAATAAATATTTCAATAATGAAAATGTATTACACACCTGGAAGTGTTATTGAATTAATTTAGAAGATGTATTGGTACACAAAAATTTTGGGAGAAGCCGGGAAAATGGCAATTTTATATTGTGCTAATAGTGATGTTAATTTATCGTGGGTCATCGGGCCGATATAAATATTATCGCCAAAA
>WNWK01037674.1:0-18363 GCA_009830355.1 Cherax destructor | reverse complement strand
AGGGATGAGGAGGGGGAAAAGGAAAGGGAGGATGGGAAGATGGGAAAAGGGAGGAGATTGGGGGTAATTATGTTCGGTCTGAGGAAGAAGACCAAGAGGTCCAATTCCTCAGACCGATAGCCTCTTTACCACGACAAGGAGCCCCCCTTAAAGAGGAGTGACGGATCAAACCTATTTACCCTCTCCATTCTGTTTTCGTCTTTTATGTAATTTTTGTAGAAAAACTGAGCTGCATTTTCAAGGTGATGACTAACAAGTGTTTTGAAAATTCTACCGTAATTTCAAACAATATGTTGGCTTTGCCGCTAGCAGACATAGTTCGCCTAGTATAATCAAGGTATTTTCTTATGATTACTTAAGCCTTCTTTCTTTTCTTTTATCTCGGGTAGGTTGACCCCTAGACAAAAAGCATTTCATTTGCTAAAACGTAAAATTAAAACTTTTCTTCCATGTCTCTAATCACTGCGTCAACTTATTCATTTTGAGACTTTCTCGAATTGTACTATTTTAAATATAATCCGAAGTTCAAGATTTGTGAAAAAAGGAGTAAGCCATAATCCAACCCCTTTTGGAAACTTTGCTCTTTACGTTCAGAACCACTCGTTTTTTCCTTATGGTGAGCCAGTGGTTAATCCATGGCCGAAGCTTGTTTGCTATTACCATGGGCGTTGTTTTAGGGCAGCAATCTTCGATGTGGCACCTTGTCAAATAATTCGTGGAAACCTTAGTATACATCTTTCTGGATATTTTCTCTCCCAGTTGTTTGTATAAACAAAAAAAAATATATATATGTTGGAAACCCCAGGCATTTTGAGATATCTTGAGAAACTTAAACCTTAAGATACATTTTGATTGTTTACAGGTATTTACATAATCCTACAAATGCACACGATATATTGGATATCGCTTATAGAACATCACGTACAGACATCTCTTTGTGTATCACTTAGAGAACATCACGTACAGACATCTCTGTGTATCACTTACAGAGCCTCGTGTCAGGAATCACTTTAAGACAACACTTTAGACATCGCCCGTATGATATCACTTGCAAGTGATTCTCTTACTGTATATCACTTAAAGGACATCATTTATAGAACTCCACTTACAATACATTACTTATGGGTTCACGTACAATGTGTTGGCCGCCTCAGAAACTACTGAAAACCTTCGTGTTCTCTTAAAACATTTCCCATTTTCAGTCTTATTTGCAAACAAAATTCTTGTTTCATAAATACTTTTTTTTAATATCCTCCTCTACCTGCACCTTTATAGATCCTTCATGTCCTTTATAGATCCTTCCAGTCAACAAATAAGTTGAAAGAAACGACGGTGTGGACTAAAGTCCACTGCAGTCAGTCCTTCCCATAAATTCGCAAGTAACAAAAATAATAAGATAATTAAATTATCTGCCATGGTCTTGTTTATTTTCCGATTGACCAAAAAAATATATAAATAAATAAGGAAAGTACAATGCGATAGATATGGAAAATTAAAGTGCAAAATTTTTAGAAGATAGACTGAAATACTCTCGAAGCTGACAGAGACTGGCAGGTATTAATATAAAGGCTAAGAGAAAGTGATTAAATTTTTTTCAAGAGAGTCAGACGGATTAATGAGTATCACTCATTAATTCATAAGTATTAATTAATGAGTATCTCACATATAAAAGCATTGAGAGTTTCTTGACGAACCTGCAATAGAGATGAAAGATTAACTAAGCACTTGCTAAAAAGAGCATGAATGTGAACCTGACAGATGACACGAAAGGAAAAAAAGAAGTGAGAGCTGTATGACCATAATGTGTTTAGCATTTGGTTATGATTGTAATAATAATAATATCCGAGTGACAGAGAGAGAGATTGATAGATAGAATGAGATGAATAATGGGCTTAAAATGTTACCACAAAAAATTGGTAAGAGAGTTTTTTTCAACTGTCTACAAACTTTTGTAGACACACACACACAGAGTCGCCGTGTGAATGTCAGACTATTAGTTGGGTAAGGGCTTTACAACGCAGCATATTGACAAAATGTTCCCTTTGTTTCACTTCACCACGGAATTCAGTTCTAATATCAACCAATGATGACGTGCGTTTATTCTCTTCCAAAAAATGAAAAAGGTGAAGGGTCAGGAGGGAGTGGAAGAACACGTGGAAGTGAGTGAGAGAGCTAGAGCTATATCAGTCCCAACCGGTACCTTCCGAAATAGTACCTGGAATTGAGCTTTATCTGTGATTTTTTAGAGAGAGAGGGAGAGAGGGAGGGAGAGAGAGAGAGAGAGAGAGAGAGAGAGAGAGAGAGGGAGAGGGAGAGAGAGAGAGAGAAAGAGAGAGGTAAAAGTGGGAGGGAGAGAGAGGGCAGGAGAGAGAAAGAGACGATGTTGATATCCTTGGGGTGAAATTTGACTCCAAACTGACCATGAAGAACCACGTAGTAAATCTTGTAAACAAGGCGGCCAGGAAGCTTACAGCACTTCGATGTATCTCGCATCTGCTCGACAGTAGGGGGTTCAAGATTCTGTACGAGGCACAAGTACACTCACAACTTAAGTATCCTCCACTTTCTTGGTTTGCCTGTCCATCTCATCTGCGTCTGCTTGGCAGAGTAGAGAACAGAGCAAGACGCCTCATCTCTCGCCTGGACCCAGGGTGGAGAGATCTGTTATTTCAGCAGAGCCTTCAACACAGGAGGGATATGGGTGGCCATACTGTTATGTACAAGGCCAACATTGTCAAAGTACCACACTTGGCTCCACTCCGAAGACAGCGAGAAGCGAGCCTCTACACCACAAGACGGGCAGCAAGCAGCAACTTCACTGCAACTTTACTCTACTGTAGTTTGTCTCAACTCATTTCCTGAGGTGAAAATGTGTCTTATTATAATTGTTAATCATCTCAATTCCGCCTTTGTCGATGGAAAGTGAGAAAGACGAAAAATATGATCATTTTCTTTGGCATACATGTGCTTGGTATCTTTCTTCCGAAAGAAGTGATGCGGAACTTACACAATTCCCCACTAGTTGGCAGTTGTTGAAGTTATGTGTATTTCCTCACTTTGCTAGCATTATTGTAATGATACTTATTGATATAGAGGATATCTCCTTCAGTGTACTTGCTACCTCCACGAGTCAGAACATGCAGCAGAAAAAGGCATTGTCACTAGTAGGAGAAATGCCCCTACTGTCAGCAGAGGTTAATTATCTCTACTTTTCAGTCTAAATAGTTTCCCCACAAATAAGGTCCACATAACTCATTATAAACAATGGAGGTCATCAAGACATCTTGTCTCTCTCTGTGTTGCGGCCCCCTACCTAACACGGTAGTTAGGTAGATTACCTGCCGGCTGGCAGTCACTGGTGACGTCATCAAACGTAATGTTGGACTGCTGAGCCGGCTGGACTGACAGTGTAAACCAGACTCTCCCATATCCAACACTGGAGAGTTCACCTAATACACCTAGGGAGTGTCAACCAGACTCTCCCATGGAGAGTGCTAACCAGACTCTCCCATATACACCACTGGAGAGTGTTAACCAGACTCTCCACATACACCATTGGAGAGTGTTCAGTAGACTCGCCCCTGCACTTGGAGAGTGTACCTGCACCTTGGAGAGTGTACGTGTCCTGCGACAGAGACGGCAGCGACAGACTGCTGTACCTGAAATTATGTACCTGAGAGTTGTACCTGAAAAGTACAGTTTGTGTTTACCCGGGGTGAGTTTGTCACTGAGTTATTGCTGCGTCTTGTGACACTGAATTGTGACGTCTTTTGACTCTACCCGGAGTTTGTGTTTACCCGGAGTTTGTGTGTACCCGGAGAGCTTTCAGGTGATGTGGTGTCAGGACTCGCTAATGTTCAGGGTGTAGTGACATCTGGTGGAACGACAATTTAAGAGTCGTGTATTTGGTGTGTGCACAGGTTTCACTAGAGAATGGGTTCATGATGCAGGGGGCGTGCCATGTGGCACAGAGAAGGTGTCGTGTGACACTGAGCGATGGCGTGTGTAACACAGAGTTAAGGGTGTCTGAGGACAAGGTGGAGAAGGCGTATCATGACGAGGTATGGTAGTGTCCTGTGACACTTGAAGACGGCAGCGACTTGATAAGCACTAAGTATATGATTGTTTGTGGTATTTTATTTTAATATGATTTGTGTATACTGAAAATATTATATTTTTACACAAATTATAAGATTATGTTTTTATTCAGATTATATGTTTTTATATTAATAATAATATAATATATTAAATATTTGAAATCTGAGAGATTTTTTGTTATCCCGAACAGTCTCTTTATTACAAATGAAGTTTTTTTGTAATACTCTGCTATCAAGTTCGTATCGTTCTCTTCTTGTGCTGAAGATTCAGGTTAAGCAGATTATTCTTTTAGCAGGATTCTCGCATGAACACATTCTTTTCTTTAAATTCTCCTGCCATTTCTTCGAGAATAGGTCTGTAATAAGTATTCCACATCTTATCATTGAAGAATTCATTTCTTCTAGTCCATTTATGAAAAGGTTACCTTCTCAATGCACTTATACTCAATTCTTCATATAACAATGTAACAACAATGTATAACAACACCAAATAAGGAAGATTTAGTCCCCTCTCTTCGGGTGTAGCTTAAAATTCAAACCTTGATCCGAGACGTGGACGATCGCCCAACTCTGTCCCTACTTAAATTATACAAAGATTCCCTATTTCTTTATGCATCTCCATAGGGGTATTTCTTTCCCATAATAGTAACTCTTTCTATACTCTTCACTCTAACCTCCCATCGGTTAGTCTTGCTTCCTTAACTCTAAGACAAAACTAAGATTCCATTTTGTATGCTGGTTAGTGAGAAGCGTAGTTAAGATCCGCTTGAGAGGTGCGACACTGATATAATATAAAACACAAATAACCCGGACATAGGAGGAAGAAACGTTTACGACGACGTTTCGGTCCGAGTCGGACCGAAACGAAGCTTTTTTTCTCTATGTGCGGGTTATTTGTGTATTATTTCAATGATGGTATTAGACTTTTTGTTCCTCATAATATATAAAGTTTGATGTGTTACAAAATTCACTATTTACCAGACGTAAGAAACTCAACTAATTACCCATCCAAATCAGGAAATCCATGCCAATTACTAATTTCTGCACTAATTATGTTACTACATGTGGGACAATAAGCTTGACAGATATAAAAATGCATTAAGAAAATTTTATTTTGAATAATTTAAAAAGCATTAACATTAAAAATCTTTCAAAATATCGACTCAGCATGGAGTCGATTGTGTTCAGTCAATAATCTTGAGAAATGAACTGCAGGTGTTTATCTCCTGTAGGTGTTTATATAACTATTAACACATGTGCAGAAGATGTGAAGGATGTGGAGAGGATGAAGATGGAGACGGCGACGGCGGGGGAAGAGGCGATGGTAGAGAAAGAAGAAAAGGAGGAGGAGAATAGGGAGGAGGAAGAGCAGTGGACGAGCAGGAGGAAGAAGTAGCTGAAATAATGGTGGCAGAGTAGGAGAAAACTGAGGACGAGGAAGAGGAATAAGGGGAGGAGTAAGATGTGGAAGAGGAAGAAATGGTGGCGGAGGAGAAAGAGGTGATGGCGGAAGGGAGGATGGGGTGGTGGTGGAAGGGAGGATGTGACAGTGGTGGAGGGCGACAGTGGTGGAGGAGGGTGACAGTGGTGGAGGAGCAATAGCAGTGGCAGGAGCGACAGCAGCAGAAGCAGCAAGAACAATAGAAATAATAACAGCAAGAACAAAAACAGCAGCAGAAACAGCAACAATACCAGTAACCAACAACAATAACAACCAACAACAGCAGCAGCAGCAGTTATAGGAACAAGTACTATAGCAGCACCAACAGCAACAATAACAACAATTAACAGTAACGATGTTCGTGTAAAGAATAAACAACACGTTGATTCATATAAGAGATATTAGGTAATAACTGTTGTGTGAGATTTCAGAAATGTTCAGGACGCCGTTGTTTTGGGTAACTGTATTGGAAATACTAAGTGACGAGGAAGGCTTCAATACATTTAATCTTGTAGTGATTTAATGTGTTTGATCACAAATCTCGCGTCATTTCACTAAATAAGATAATACGAGTCCTGCGGGGAATTATACATACGTTGTTTTGCATGTTAGTTGTGCAGGCATATTTGTGTTCCCCAGTTTTTTTTTTCCAAATTCTTTGAAGTTTCTTAGGATTGGACATGATGTGTCTACCTGGAGGATGTTCAGAGGGTGAATGCCTCGCTGCCCAGTCCTTGACCAGGCCTCCCGGTGGATCAGGGCCTGATTAACCAGGTTGTTACTGCTGGCCGCACGTAGTTCAACGTAAGAACCCCAAGCCGGCTGATTAGGTACTGACTTTAGGTATCTGCCCAGCCAAGGGTCTGTTGGTAATTCCCCTTATGAACCCTTGCTCTTCACTGGGGGTATATTGCTCCATCCCCCATCAAAAATATAATGGGAAGATTGTAAAACTGTATACAAAAGATGAGGTAATCAGTCCCTTAGCCTTGAAATTGATGTGAAGAGCACCGTAGTCTTGAAGAATCTGAAGTACAGGCATGAAGATTGGCGCTTATATACGTACTGGCTTATATACTCCCGTCACTGGTAGAAGGGATTGCCTAGTGGAAGTAGATTATACCCGAGGTATGGGCCAGTACGTTATTCTCGAGGTATGGGTCAGTACGTTATTCTCGAGGTATGGGTCAGTACGTTATTCTCGAGGTATGGGTCAGTACGTTATTCTCGAGGTATGGGCCAGTACGTTATTCTCGAGGTATGGGCCAGTACGTTATTCTCGAGGTATGGGTCAGTACGTTATTCTCGAGGTATGGGCCAGTACGTTATTCTCGAGGTATGGGTCAGTACGTTATTCTCGAGGTATGGGTCAGTACGTTATTCTCGAGGTATGGGCCAGTACGTTATTCTCGAGGTATGGGTCAGTACGTTATTCTCGAGGTATGGGCCAGTACGTTATTCTCGAGGTATGGGCCAGTACGTTATTCTCGAGGTATGGGCCAGTACGTTATTCTCGAGGTATGGGTCAGTACGTTATTCTCGAGGTATGGGTCAGTACGTTATTCTCGAGGTATGGGCCAGTACGTTATTCTCGAGGTATGGGCCAGTACGTTATTCTCGAGGTATGGGCCAGTACGTTATTCTCGAGGTATGGGCCAGTACGTTATTCTCGAGGTATGGGCCAGTACGTTATTCTCGAGGTATGGGTCAGTACGTTATTCTCGAGGTATGGGTCAGTACGTTATTCTCGAGGTATGGGCCAGTACGTTATTCTCGAGGTATGGGTCAGTACGTTATTCTCGAGGTATGGGTCAGTACGTTATTCTCGAGGTATGGGCCAGTACGTTATTCTCGAGGTATGGGCCAGTAGAAGTTGAAAAGGTTGAGGAGATGTCTTCTGAACCAAGATTCCAGGAGGTTGCTGTGTATGGCAAGTTGTGCATGAATGGTATACAATTGAACAAGTTGAAGAATTAGGCACATATGCAACATTTGGGTATCTTTATTTGCATATGTAAATCAAGAGAATGATAAAACGTCTACAAATAAAGATACACAGATGTTGCACATGTGTATAATTCTTCATTTTGTCCGTATTGTATATCATTCATGTAAAGTGGGGATATTTAGTCTTGAACTATAGTATCGGCGCCCCTCTAGCAAGACAGTGATGGAGTGAACGATATTGAAAGTGTTTCTTCTTTATGGGGGGGTCACCCTACCTCGGTGGTAGACGGTTGGTTTGTTGAAAGAAATTATTCCTATGGGTTTAGAGATTCCCTTGAATAAAATATGCTAAATTTACACTTATTAGAGCATATAATAAAGATTATTTTGTTGATTTCAGATGCAGGTGGGATGATTATGCACAAAGCTTTCTTTCTACATAGAAACTATGAAAGATACTGCAAATATGTTTCAATTTACTGAATGTAGTGCACTCGTCTAAGTAGTCAGAAATTCTTCTTGCGCGTACTGTAAAACAAATTCCTCTTTCTCTTCTTTGCTTGTTTTTTGTGATTTTCCTGTAGTAAAAGTGTAGCAAATTGTTGTTGTATGTTGGCTTTCGATAGACTTGGAACTTTAGTGGCTATCAGATTAACGTATTAAGACGTCAAAGAAGAGGATTTTTTCCTACTTATTCGTCCGAAGTAAACTGGATGGGCATCTCTGGATGAGGTTAACCCGTAGATTCCCTATGTCCATCTTTTTATGGATAGGAGAGGTGATGATAACTATGTCGTCCACATAACGCAACTATGTTATGTTACTGATGAGAATGTTAACAAATTGTTCAACCTCTATATGTTTCAAGATCAAAATGGCAAGAATCGTGCTGAGAGGTGAACTCATTTCGTAGCCGATGAACTTGATATTTAAGTACAACTTATTTCATGAAAACGACAAAATCTTTTCGCTGGTAGGGAAGTCTAAGACTGCCATGAACCTTCTTGCCTAAGAGCACGACAGCTTGGTCAATAAGCACATTATTATACCTTATGTTGATGTCTCTGATTCTGTTAAAAAAAAATTCTGAGTGTTTCAAATGGTTCCCGACAAACACGAAAGGTACTTGGCAAGGACCTCTTCTAAATTGTTTGGCATTGTCAGTGCCAGACGAGATGGGTCTTACTGGGATAGTTATTTTCTGTGGCTTTTGGAAGCCCGTGCATTCACGCTGGTTTCGGTTTGCTGAGAATCAGGTATATTTTAAAACTTGACTTATACTGTAAGAAAGCTTTTAGTGAGAGGCTTACAAGCAGGACAATAGTTTATAGGTAGAGCGGACGTAGAGTAAACCATCCTTCTGGCATTGTAGTCAGCATTATTTAGAACCATTACTTCCTCCTTGGAAGCAATAACCATCACGCTGACATAGTCATTCATTCACTTCAGCGCTCGTCGTTGGATTGGATATTTTATGCCGTCAGAATGCCCTGTATGAATCCCTTCTGAAAGTCGCTGTACTTACAAAGATAATTCCTAGGAATCAGGTCTAACTGGAGGTTTGATTTATGAATATCTGTTGAGAATTTTAAACCTATGTCGAGGTCTTTAAGCTCATAGATAGAAAAGATCGAAACGGGAGCGAAACCATGTCTGCAATAAAGTATCCAAATCCTTATCCTACCTAAATGGTTATCAGAATTTTCAAACGATTCCTTCTCGCAATAAATTTTCAGCTCTGTTTAATCTGACTCGAATCTGATTAGCGAAATGTATTACCTGTCTATTTGTATGTAATATAAATCAGAGATATAAAATTACTGGAAAAAATAAAACTATCTGATTCGCACTAGCTGATATTTTTGGTTAAAATATCAGCGGGAATTTCATAAGAATTTATTTCTCATCATTCCACTTGCCAAATACTCTACCATCAACATTCCACTACCCACCTACTCTTTCATCACCTCCTTACTATAAAAGCACTATACCACCATAAATCTACTCGTCCCCACTCAATCCTCTCTCACCTATTCTATCCATTCACCTTTTCTACACCTCTCGTTTGCTCCTTTGAAGGACTAATATGCCAAAACATCAATGGCAACTCAAAAGAATTGCTTGAACAAGTCAAGGGAGGGAAAGATATAAACAACGATTGGGTCTCAAGAATAATGGAAGAATAACACAGAACAGCTGAGATATGGCTTCGATATTCACTTCAGCCTTTTGGTCTGTACTTACAGCTGAACATGATAATGTTTCTAGGCCTAAAAAAAATATGGTTTTAGACCTGGAAACAAACTGTCTTCCAGATTTATAGAGAATGTCAATACAAAATCGTTTCTCCACTAACTGTAATGTCAAACAAAACAATTGAAAGCGGTAAAATGCCAAAGGACTGAAAACCAGCAAATGTTACCCAGTATTGATAAAGCCACTGGAGGGCGAAACGTCTACAATAAAGATACCCAGATGTTGCACATGTGTCTTAATTTTCATCTTGTCGGTATTGTATACCACTTTTGTACAACTACCTAATACCTGTCTAACACTGAACAGGCTCTACTGCAGTGCTTCTCCATATATAATAATCTGGCATCAGTTCTCCCATCCAACATTTGGTCATTGCTTTAAGTGGATGACTTTGCTATAGCTTGTGCAGGTGCTGACTGTCACCTCATTGCAGTTTCCCTCCAGCATGCCATCAACCGGGTTTCTGATTGGTCCACCACTCACGGGTTTAAATTTTCTAGTGGCAAAACTCATCAAATTACGTTCACTAGACGTTCAGTAGTCTCTGATCATCCATTGTACCTATACGGCTCACGTATCCCAGAACGTGATACAGTCAGGTTTCTCGGACTCCTGTTTGACCAAAGATTGTCCTGGAAACCTCACATTACCTCTCTGAAAGCGACTGAACCTCCTTAAAATACATCAGGGATTGCGTGTATGCCTTGGTGCATTTCGTTCTTCCCTGGTTGAGAGCCTCTATGTAGAAGCGAACATTCCTTCCTTGTCCTATCGTCGTGATGCACATTGCCTTCGCTATTATGTTCGCTCTCATGACCTCCGCAATCCTTCCATGTATAGGATTGTCACAGTTGTTAGTAGGCGCTCTTTATTTGTTTGTCGACCCTGTTTACTTCGTCCCTTTTCGCTTCGTTTACATTCGCTCTTGTCTTCCCTTCAGCTACCACCTTTCTATGTTCATGTGGCATCTTCCTTTCCCCTACCCCCTTGGGAAGTTCCTGCTGTCCGTGTCTGTTCTATTCCTCTACCTTGCGCGAAAGCCCAACTACCTACGGCGGCTTCTCGCTCATTTTTTCTAGACCACTTCCGTTCTCATTCACATGCCATCACAGTATACACCGATGGTTCAAAGTCATCTGACGGCATCGGATTCGCAGCTGTGTTTCCGGACAGCGTCGTACGAGGGCATCTATTACCCTCGGCTAGCATATTTACGGCTGAATTGTATGCCATTCTTGTGGCACTTATCCGTATTGCATATATGCCTGTATCACCATTTGTGGTCGTTTCAGACTCCCTTAGTGCTTTACAGGCTATCCGAAAATTTGATACACCTCACCCCCTAGTTCTTCGTATCCAACTTCGGTTATGCCGTATCTCTAGCAAACACAAATATATTGTTTTTTGTTGGGTTCCTGGCCATGTTGACGTACAGGGCAATGAACAGGCAGACACTGCTGCGAGGTCAGCAGTACATGACCTTCCAGTTTCATATAGAAGTGTTCAATTCACGGACTATTTTGCGGTTATTGCTACCCACCTTCGCACCCGTTGGCAACAACGCTGGTCTGACCTGCTGAATAACAAACTTCATTCTATTAAACCGAGTATAGGTTTCTGGCCTTCTTCTTGTCACCAATGTCGAGGTTGGGAGACTACACTCTCCCGTCTTCGCATCGGCCACACTCGTCTTACTCACGGGTATCTCATGGAGAGGCTCCCTGTCCCTCTCTGTGAGCATTGTCAGGTTCCAGTATCTGTTCGACATATTCTGTTGGACTGTCCACTCTATCAACGAGCACGCAGAATTTACCTCCATTGGCGTCTTCGCTCTGTGGCCCTTTCTTTACCTTCCCTTCTTGACTATCTCATTGACTTTTTGACAACAACTGAATTACTACACAAACTCTGAAGATTATGCCTCTAGCACTCCCCTCAGTCCCTTCTACCTCAATGTCTTGCTATACTCTATCCTTGCAATATCCACTACCCTACCTACTATTTATCCCTCTCCCTCTTACAATCCATTCTCCCTGCATCCTGCACTACCCTGCAGCGCTGTATGACCCCAATGGTTTAGCGCTTCTTTTGATTATAATAATAATTCTCCATATATACAACTACCTAACACCTTCCTAGCACTGAACAGGCCTACTACAGTGCTTCTCCATATATAAAACTACCTAACACCTGCCTGAAACTATACCCCCGGTGCTCGTACTTAACACCTGCCAGATATTCTTCACTTTTATCACTTAACTGATAGTGAATAGTTTTTGCAGGTGTTAACACGTGAAAGAAAAGTCTCTCCCTCACTAACAGCTGCCAGGTACTCTCCTCTATACTACCGACACCTAACACCTGCCACGCACTCTACACTATCACTTAACACCTGTCAGAAAATATCTACTATCAACTAAGACGTGTCAACACTACACTATCATCCAATACCTTTCAAAAACTATCCACTATCACACAACATTTGCCAGACACTGTGCAATCCCATCACCTAACACACGCACGTTAGGTAGTAATAGTAAAGTTGTGTAAATAGAAGAGCTCATGGCGCAGGGAGAGTGACCCAGTAGCGGCCAGTGAAGAGGCGGGGCCATGAGCTATGACTCGACCCCTGCAACCACAACTAGGTGAGTACACACACACATCTCATCACACACACTCATCTCTCTCTCACACTCACACACACACACACACACACACACACACACACACGCACACACAAAGGTTTGCGACAAGGTTAGTTCCACAACTCAGGGGACTGCCTTATGAAGAAAGGTTGAGGGAAATAGGACTAACAACACTGGAGGACAGAAGGGTTAGAGGAGACATGATAACGACATACAAAATACTGCGGGGAATCGACAAGGTAGATAGTGACAGGATGTTCCAGAGAGGAAACACAGAAACAAGGGGACACAACTGGAAGCTGAAGACTCAGATGAGTCAGAGGGATGTTAGGAAGCAATTCTTCAGCCATAGAGTAGTTAGGAAGTGGAATAGTTTAGCGAACGATATAGTGGAGGCGGGAACCATACATAGTTTTAAGACAAGGTATGATAAAGCTCACGGAGCAGGGAGAGCAGAGACCCAGTAGCGGACAGTGCAGAGGCGGGGCCAGGAGCTGAGTCTCGACCCCTGCAACCACAATTAGGTGAGTACAATTAGGTGAGTACACACACACACACACACACACACACACACACACACACACACACACACACAGGACAGGAGAACCCAGACTCAGGAGGAAGCTCAAATACAATCACCTTCAGATGTCCTCCAACCTGGACAACCCCAATGCAACCAAACAATCTAACCCAAAACACACATGCCATACCCAATGCTTCCACCCACCTCATTACAAACTCCACCTTCACACCAACCACCCATAGTTCCTCATCAGGTCTCCCACTTTCCCAACCCCAACGTACCCCCCAGACTAAGGTTTTAGAAAAGAAGTTGAAGGTTTGGTTTGATATACAAATGCAGATGGTATAACAAATAAATGTAAGGAGTAGCATGAAAGAATAAAGGAGACATCTCCAGACATAATAGCACTCACAGAAACGAAACTCACGATGATAACAACAGATGCAATCTTTCCACCCGGATAGAGGGGAAGGAGAAGTTGCACTGGTCATTAAGAACCGGTGGGGATTTGAGTAAGTGGAAGGAATGGATGGAATGGGCGAAAGGGACTACATAGTAGGAACAATTCAGTCTGAGGGCCATAAGGTGATAATTGCTGTAATGTACAACCCGCCACAGAACTGCAGAATGCCAAGAGAAGAATACGATGAGAGCAACAGAACAATGGTAGACACACTAGCCGAGGTTGCCAGAAGAGCCCACATGGGGAGAGCAAAGTTACTAGTTATGGGTGATTTCAATCACAGGGAGATTGATTGGGAAAACCTGGAGCTCCATGGGGGTCCTGAATCATGGAGAGCCAAGATGATGGATGTGGTACTGGAAAACCTCATGCATCAAAATGTTAGACACTACCAGAGAGAGAGGTCAGGATGATCCAGCAAGACTGGACCTAGTATTTACCTTGAGTAGTTCGGACATCGAGGATATCACGTATGAAAAGCCCCTTGGAGCTAGTGATCATTTGGTTCTGTGGTTTGATTATATAGTTGAGCTACAAGTGAAGAGGGAAGCAGGAATAGGAAGGGAGAAACGAAACTACAAAAGGGGAGACTACACAGTCATGAGGAACTTCCTACAAGACGTTCAGTGGGAAAGAGAATTGGCAGGAAAGCCAGTAAAAGAAATGATGGAATATGTGACGACCAAATGCAAAGAGGCAGAGGAGAGGTTTGTCCCAAAGGAAAACAGAAGTAATGGGAAGACCAGAACGAGTCCTTGGTTCACCCAAAGGTGTAGGGAGGCAAAAACTAAGTGCACTAGAGAATGGAAAAAGTACAGAAGACAAAGGACTCAGGAAAATAAAGAGATTAGCCGAAGAGCCAGAAACGAATATGCACAGGTAAGAAGGGAGGCTCAGCGACAATACGAAAATGATATAGCATCAAAAGTCAAGTCTGACCCAAAGCTGTTTTATAGCCACATCAGGAGGAAAACAACAGTCAAGGACCAGGTAATCAGGCTGAGGAAGGAAGGTGGAGAGTTCACAAGAAACGACCAAGAGGTATGTGAGGAGCTCAACATGAGATTTAAAGAAGTATTTACAGAGGAGACAGGAAGAACTCCAGGAATTCAGAATAGAGGTGTATACCAACACGTGCTGGATGAAATACTACACATAACCGAGGAGGAAGTGAAGAAGCTGCTATGTGAACTCGATAGCATAAAAGCGGTGGGACCTGACAACATTTCTCCGTGGGTCCTTAGAGAGGGAGCAGAGATGTTAAGTGTGCCACTAACAAAAATCTTCAACACATCCATTGAAACTGGGCAACTGCCCGAGGTGTGGAAGATGGCAAATGTAGTCCCAATTTTAAGAAAGGAGACAGCCACGAGGCATAAAACTACAGACCTGTGTCACTGACGTGTATAGTATGCAAAGTCATGGAGATCATCAGGAGGAGAGTGGTGGAGCACCTAGAAAAACACAAGCTTATAAACGACAACCAGCACGGTTTCAGGGAAGGAAAATCCTGTGTCACAAACCTACTGGAGTTTTATGACAAGGTAACAGAAGTAAGACGTGAGAGAGAGTGGTGGATAGACTGCATTTTCTTGGACTGCAAGAGGGCGTTCGACACAGTTCCTCACAAGAGGTTAATGCAAAAGCTAGAGGATCAGGCACACGTAACAGAAAAGGCACTGCAATGAATCAGAGAATATCTGACAGGGAGGCAACAACGAGTCATGGTACGTGACGAGGTGTCAGAGTGGGCACCTGTGACGAGTGGGGTTCCACAAGGGTCAGTCCTAGGACCTGTACTGTTTTTGGTATATGTGAATGACATAACGGAAGGGATAGACTCAGAAGTGTCCCTGTTTGCAGATGATGTGAAGTTAATGAGAAGAATTAAATCAGTCGAGGATCAGGCAGGACTACAAAGAGACCTAGACAGGCTACAAGCCTGGTCCAGTAAATGGCTCCTTGAATTTAACCCTGCCAAATGTAAAGTCATGAAGATCGGGGAAGGGCAAAGAAGACCGCAGACAGAGTATAATCTAGGTGGTCAAAGACTGCAAACCTCGCTCAAGGAAAAAGATCTTGGAGTGAGTATAATACCGAGCACATCTCCTGAGGCACACATCAATCAGATAACTGCTGCAGCATACGGGCGGCTGGCAAACCTAAGAATAGCGTTCCAATACCTCACTAAGGAATCGTTCAAGACTCTGTACACCATGTACGTCAGGCCCATACTGGAGTATGCAGCACCAGTTTGGAACCCACACCTGGTCAAGCACGTCAAGAAATTAGAGAAAGTGCAAAGGTTTGCAACAAGACTAGTCCCAGAGCTAAGGGGAGTGTCCTACGGAGAAAGGTTAAGGGAAATCGGCCTGACCACACTAGAGGACAGGAGGGTTAGGGGAGACATGATAACGACATATAAAATACTGCGAGGAATAGATAAGGTGGACAGAGACAAGATGTTCCAGAGAGGAGACACAGAAACAAGGGGTCACAATTGGAAGTTGAAGATTCCTATGAGTCAAAGGGATGTTAGGAATTATTTCTTCAGTCATAGAGTTGTCAGGAAGTGGAATAGCCTAGAAAGTGACGTAGTGGAGGCAGGAACCATACATTGTTTTAAGACGAGATTGATAAAGCTCATGGAGCAGGGAGAGAGAGGACCTAGTAGCATCAGTGAAGAGGCGGGTCAAGGAGCTATGAATCGACCCCTGCAACCACAAATAGGTGAGTACACACACACACACATACACACACTCTCTCTCTCTCTCTCTCTCACTCACACACCTAATTATGGTTGCAGTGGTCGAGACTCAGCTCCTATCCCGCCTCTTCACTATCCGCTACTGGAGAGAAGAGTCCCAGTAGCGGACAGTGAAGAGGCGGGGCCAGGAGCTGAGTCTCGACCCCTGCAACTACAATTAGGTGAGTACACACTCACACACACACACACACACACTTCTATAACTTAACATTACCCAGAAACTATTCTCTACTATCATCTCAACAAGACAACCTTTCTTCCCTTCACTGCAATCATCCATGTATAGGATTGTCACAGATATTGTCCGTCGCCCCTGTTTACTTCGTCCCTTTTCTCTTCGTCTACATTCACTCTTGTCTTCCCTTAAACTATTACCTTTATACGTTCATGTGACATCTCCCTTTCCCCTGCCCCCTTGGGAAGTTCCTGCTCTCCGTGTCTGTTCTATTCCTCTACCTTGCGCGAAAGCCCAACTACCTACGGTGGTTTCTCGCTCTTTTTTTCTAGACCACTTCCGTTCTCATTCCCATGCCATCGCAGTATACACCGATGGTTCAAAGTCATCTGACGGCATCGGATTCGCAGCAGTGTTTCCGGACAGCGTCGTGCGAGGGCATCTATTACCCTCGGCTAGCATATTTACTGCTGAATTGTATGCTATTCTTGTGGGACTTATCCGTATTGCATCTATGCCTGTGTCACCATTTGTGGTCGTTTCAGACTCCCTTAGTTCTTTACAGGCTATCCGTAAAATTAATACACCTCACCCCCTAGTTCTTCGTATCCAACTTTGGTTACCCCGTATCTTTAGCAAGCACAAAGATATTGTTTTTTGTTGGGTCCCTGGTCATGTTGACGTACAGGGCAATGAACAGGCAGACACTGCTGCGCGGTCAGCAGTACATGACCTTCCAGTTTCATATAGAGGTGTTCCTTTCACGGACTATTTTGCTGTCATTGCTACCCACCTTCGCACCCGTTGGCAACAACGCTGGTCTGACCTGCGAGAATAGGTTTCTGGCCTTCTTCTTGTCTTACTCACGGATATCTCATGGTGATTCTCCCTGTCCCTCTCTGTGAGCATTGTCAGGTTCCAGTGTCTGTTCGACATATTCTGTTGGACTGCCCACTCTATCAACGAGCACGCAGAATTTACCTCCAACGGCGTCTTCGCTATGCGGCCCTTTCTTTACCTTCCCTTCTTGCTGATGGACCCTCCTTTAATCCTGACTCTCTCGTTAACTTTTTGACAGCAACTGACTTGCTACACAAACTCTGAAAATTATACCTCTAGCACCTCCCTCAGTCCCAACTACCTCGATCTCTTGTTACCCTCTATCCCTGCACTATCCACTGTCCTGCTGCATCATCCATCTCCCTCTTACAACCAATTCTCCCTGCATCCTGGAATAACCTGCAGCACTCTATGACCCCTGTGGTTTAGCGCTTCTATTTGATGATGAATAATAATAATAATAATAATAATAATAATAATAATAATAATAATAATAATAATAATAATAATAATAATAAGAATAATCTTCCCTTCACTTACTCAGTGTCATTTTTGACATGTTCGCTATGTAATGTAATGCCGCCTGGGATCGGAAACGGAACCGCCTCTTTTAATGCTGTCTTCGGTTTTCTTTAATAAACATTTCACTTGGCGAAAGTTACTGTTTTCAAGCCTCGTGTGTTTCACGAAGTTTTTTTTTTCCGGAATCCTCTGAGTGGGGGATCACTTGGCTCAGTAATACTTATTTTTTGCGGCTTTCGTATCCAGGTCAGGATATCCTGCAGAACGGAGTACATCAACTTGAAAGGTTCCCCATTGTTTATTCCCTCTGGGGCGGAACACCTTATACCTGTCACCATTTAGGGCTTTGTCTCGATGTTTTTTGGTTAAGAAGAATACGAACGCATAGTTGTTTCGGCCATTAACTCCTTGACATAGATCGAGCTTGACTAGTCCTCCCGACTGGTCAAAGACGTCCCACAACTGCTTGTAGCTGTAGAAACCAGGTATATTACTCACAAAGAGGCCTGGGTAATATTTTTCAAATACGGGATTAATAATATTCTGTAGTGAATTGGCAGGTTCATCATCAACCACAATGTCTTCTTCCCCATCGTCAGGGTCTTCCTCCTCCACGACCTGGCGGACCTCCTCCTCCACGACCTGGCGGACCTCCTCCTCCACGACCTGGCGGACCTCCTCCTCCAC
>WNWK01037673.1:0-18363 GCA_009830355.1 Cherax destructor | reverse complement strand
AGTTAAATTGTAGTGTTGTGGAGAACTGTTTTAATTCTTTATGAATCACACTGCAGCCACTGTGCTCGATTATATTTGTTCAGAGCCAGTGCTTTTGAAATTCCTGACTGAGGTATTTTATGGAACTTGGGCTCACTCAGAGTCTTTTACCATCAGTGGAGCAAAAGGTTCAAGGTGTGAGTGCACACTTATGATGCCTAGGCATCAGTGGCAGCAACAAGGTTCAAGGGTGAGCTGCACACTTATGATGCTCAGGCATCAGTGGCAGCAAAAGGTTCAAGGGTGAGCTGCACACTTTTGATGCTCAGGCAAAAGTACCCTTTCGGTACTTTTTCCCCCTGCCCACCTTCGTCACCCCAAGACTTCCTGAAGGTTCGCCCCTCCCGACCTGTAAGATGCTTAGTCTTGATGTTGAATCCCTCTTCACTAATGTCCTCTAGATGCCCTTTAATTTTCTTAGAGAGAAGGCCAATGATGGGTTACTTCATCCCCCTATACCTACTGATGTCTTTCTTGATCTTATCCGCCTTTGGGGGGACTCTAATTCCTTTCTTTTCAAGGTAAATATTATTTCAAACCTTCGGTGTCCGCTATGGGCCTCCTCTATCTCCTGTTCTTGCTAATCTTTACATGGAATACTTCGAGACTGTCCTTCTTCCTATATTGATGTACTCCTTCACTTGGCTCCTATGTAGATGACATCTTTGCTCTTTGGCCTCATGACTTAGTCTCTTCCAACCATTTCTTGATGCTCTTAATAATCTTGCCCTTCCATTAAGTTTAAAGCTGATTGGGAATCTAATTTTGCTTCCTTTCCTGATGTTCATGTCCACCGCTCAGTTACAGGTTTTGCCTTTTCCGTGTACGCAAGTTTTATGAATGGCATGCATTCATTTTTTTATCATGCTTCCCTTTCAAGAAAAGTGTTCTTATCTCCTTTTTCCGTGCTCTCCCGCATTTGTGATCCTCAGTTCCTTGAAGCAAAAAATTTACTCTTCATAATTCATTTTCCGCCTGGGCACCCTTCCCATTTCATTGACTCTGCTTTCTCCGTGCCAAACGGATTTCTTCTATCCAAAACCCCTTTACTCCTGGGAACTCTCCAGTCCTCTGCCTTCCCTAATCTCTGGTCTTTTAATCTCAGCAACTCTCCCCCTTCCTTAGACATCAAACTTACCCTTCGTCAGACTAACACTCTTCGCACTAATCTAGTTCATACCTCCCCTCCCTCTATAGATTCTCCTGGTGTTTACTTATTTTTTGCTCCTCCTGTCCTCTTCAGTACTTGAGAAACTGGGATCTCTTTCTGACAGACTAAAGGAGCACAAAAATAGTGTTAGGTTTGCCGACACAATAATGTTCTTTCTGTCATGTCAGAGATCACAGTCATCCTATTGATTGGTCTTCTGCAAAAACTGTCTACCCTACGTCTAACTTTCATAGTCGCCATCTGGTTGAATCCTCCCTTATACACAACTTTCCCTGTAGAATCTTAGCCCGGCTTTGTCTCTGTTGATGCTTTCCCTCTCATTACATTGTTAAATGCCCAAACTTCAGAACACCCGTGACTTAATCTGATTCCTTCCCTTCTTCTTTCCCCCTTCCCTTCTCCTCTGGGTTCTCTTTCTTTTCTTTTCTTTGCCTTGTATTTGTCCTCTAATTTATTATAATTTTCCCATTGTTCTTGTTCTTACCTTGGGGCCCGCTTTCAGTGCTCCTTTCCTAGTTTATGACTGTGGGACAAGTGTAACTAAAGTGTAACCACTGTCAGGACAAGTGTAACCACTGGCAAGTGACCACTGCAGGACAAGTGAACCACTGTCAGGACAAGTGTAAATCCACTGTCAGGACAAGTGTAACCACTGTCAGGACAAGTGAAACCACTGTCAGGACAAGTGTAACCACTGTCAGACAAGTGTAACCACTGTCAGACAAGTGAACCCACTGTCAGGACAAGTAACCATTCGGAAAGAACACGTCAGACAAGTGTAACCACTGTCAGGACAAGTGTAACCAAACGTTTACACTGCAGACAAGTGTAACCACTGTCAGGACAAGTGAACCACTGTCAGGACAAGTGTAACCACCCCAGGACAAGTGTAACCACTGTCAGCGTAACAAGTTTTAACCACTGTCAGGACAAGTGAACCACTGTCAGGACAAGTGTAACCACTGTCAGGACAAGTGTAACCACTGTCAGGACAAGTGTAACCCTTCAGACAATTTAACCACTGTCGGACAAGTGAACCACTGTCAGGACAAGTGTAACCACGTCAGGACAAGTAACCACGTCAGGACAATTGTAACCACTGTCAGGACAAGTGCAACCACTGTCAGGACAAGTGTAACCACTGTCGGGACAAGTGAAACACTGTCAGGACAAGTGAACCACTGTCAGGACAAGTGTAACCACTGTCAGACAAGTGAAACCACTGTCAGGACAAGTGTAACCACTGTCGGGACAAGTGTAACCACTGTCAGGACAAGTGAAACCCACTGTCAGGACAAGTGTAACCACTGTCAGGACAACATCTATAAATGATTTACTAATATCTCTAAAGCTGGAAATTAACTAAAGAAATATATTAAAAGTATAAACAATCTCGCATAGTGATGCTGTATTTTCTGTGGTACCAATGAGATTTTACTTTAGTAATTGTTTATTTGTAATATAACATGTGAACTTATTTTTTTATGTCAGATTATTTTTCTAAGTGTTATTATTCATTGTAATAATTAATGACAGTATTAACAAGGTGTAATAATTCAGTAAGGATGTTTTTTAAAGAGTTTGTACTTTATAGGAACTTATAGATGTGTTCCAACAATATAGAACACGAGGAACACTGTAAGCTTGGCTCACTTCATTTCTTTGTTCTCCTGAGGAGCCGTGTTTTAGGGAAGGGCTATTAAAAGTGTATGCCTTGTACCTTGCATTATTATAGCATAAATAATACCTGTATGTTGTATAATTAGAGTCATCTGTAAGATTAGTGATAATTAAAGGTGTGAAATATCTGTTATGTATGACTATGTGGGCTACTTGGAGTTTACCTGGAGAAGGTTTCGGGGTCAACGCAACCGCGGCCCGGTCCGTGCCCGGCCCGTGGTGGATCAGGGGCTGGGTCAACCAGGCTTTTCTGCTAGCTGCAAGAAAACCAAATACGCACCACAGCCCGGCTGATCAGGTGCTGACTTTAGGTGCCTGTCCAGTCCTTTTTTTAAAGCCAGGGGTCTATTGGTAATCCCCTTATGTAGGAGGGTTGAACAGTCTTGGCCCCCGACACTTATTGTGCTGTCTCTTTGTGTACTTTTGGGTCGTTTCATTGGAGAAATTTGGGGCTGTTGCCGTGTCTTTTGTTTTTGTAGGGAGCGTTTTCATGAGCAAGTTTGGTACAACCCCCTGAATTTTCCAAGTGTATATTACTTTTTTCTCGCCTGGGTTCGGGTAAAATGAAGGGGTTTTAACCGTTCCCGTAACTTTTTCGTTGGGCCCTGAAAGCTCTGTACTTCTCCAGGTCAGAAATTTTGCCTGCCTTGAAGGGGGAGAGGGACAGCAGTATTCTAGCCTAGAGAGAACAAGGGTTTGAAGAGAATCATCATGGGTTTTGCCCCTTTTTTTTAAAATTCTTTATCTATCCAATCATTTTTCTAGCAGATAGGTAGATACATTGTTGTGGTCTTTGAAGGGAGCCCTGAAATTTTACTTCCACCCCCTTTCCCAAAATTTTTCGCCATTGTATGGTTAGAATTTTTTTAACCCTGATAAAATTTAATTTCCCCCAAGTTTTCCATGTCTTGAATTTTTTTCATTGAACTTCAAGTTTTCCCCCATTTTAAAAATTTGGTTTATGTCCGTTGGAGCGCGGTGTCTTGATGGAGGACATGCAGGAAAGGGTGTCACCCAAAAAAAGACAGGGGTTTGGTTTTATCTTTTTCTATGTCGATATGAAGATGAGGAACAGGATGGGAGCGAGTAGGCCTTGAGGAACAGAGCTTTCCTTACCCCCTAGACTTTACTCTGTTTTCTATTATTTTTTTTTTTATTTGTCAGGAATTTATAGATCCATCTAACAATTTTCCTGTTTTCCTTTTTTCCCTTTTTGCGCATTAAATTGATTTTTCGAAGGGCCCCAAAGTCTGTGATACTCATTGCGTTTTGTTTATCCTCAAAAATTTGGATCTTGTCAATTGGTCAGGTAGCTGGGACAGAAGGAGGGATTTGCTCTAAATCCGTGTTACCCGGGTTTTGTAATTGATGGTTATCTAGGTGGTGGTTTTTTTTTTTTCCCCAGAACCCTCTCAAAGTTTTTTAGGGATAGGGATATTAGATATCGGTTGTAGTTTTTTTTTGCAATTGCTTTCCTGTTGTTTTTAGTGACTGGGGGATGATTTCCGTGTCCATGCCCTCCCCATAGAATGATGACGGCTCGTGACAGGGGCTTGCAGCTATTGATGAACACGGAGTTCCACGAGTCGGGGCCCAGGGCAGGGGGTGAGGGGGATGCTTTAATTGCCTTTTCGAAGTCTTGGGTGTTAAAAAAATTCAGAGATTTTTGAAGGGGCCCCAAAATTTTTGAGTCTTGGTCATAAAAATCATTTAGATTGCCCCCCCCTGAGGGGGGTTTTGGCTCACTGAACACTGGGTCATATTTGGGCTCATTTTTTTTTTGTTATCTGGGGGGTCCCATCTCATTTAAGCAGGGGTCCAATACGGGATTTTTTTTCGCCTTGGGATTTGGCATAAGAAAAAAAGTATTTTGGGTTTCTTTCAGTTTCATTGATTTTTTTAAAAATTTTTTCCTCCTTCGATATTTGCTATTTCTCTGACCAGTGCCCCTTTTGTATTTACACCTCCCCCCGGGGGCCCCCATAGCAAGAAAAAGAAGAAAGAAGAAGACGAACGACACCCCTCCCCCGGGGGGCCCAAGGGGGGCACCATCTAAAAAAAAGGGGGGCCCCAGACAAGACCGGGAACCTACAACAATTTTTTTATTTCAGATTTACGGGCCCTTTCCCCCCAGCAGCTCTGGGGATTCTTCCCCTCGTTTGTATAGGGAGGTCCTCTCTTTTAGTTTACATCTTCTTTTTTTTTTTTAAAGAATATCCCTTTTTAGGAGACCCCCGCCACGTAGTTAATTTTTTTTGGGGAAAGGTTCGGATTCGTGTTGATTGGGGTATTTTCCCCAAACCATTTGAATGTTGCAAGTGTATGTTTTTATTATTGAAGTTGAATTTTGTGATGGCACCCTCAAATTTTATCACATTTTGTGGTCAGGAGACCCGTACATGTCTGATCTCTTATTTGGGATCTGAGTGTATTGTTTTTTGATACGGTTATATTTTTATCAGATCGTCGTTGCTTGTGAACATGAGGTCCATGTATTTTCTAGTTTTTTAGGGTTTGGTGAATTTTGAGAGATTTAATAGCTTGTGTGTGTGGATTTCATTTTGAGCGCCTCCGGGGAAAAATTAGATTATAAGGGAAAAAGTTTTTTTGGGGTTTTTTTGGGGAAAAAGGGATGATAGGGGGGATAAGGGGGAAATTTTGGGAGGTGTTGCAAATGCATGGAATAGGAGGTACTAGGTCACCGAAAACACTGAAGGGTTTTTTTTAGGGGTAGTGAGGCTCAGGTTAGAGATGAGGAGAGACGGAGATTATTTCAGAGTAAAAGTAGGTCTTAGAAGGGGGTGTGATGTCAACATGGTTGTTCAAAAAAAATAGATGGGGGTGGGAAAAGAAATTAATGCCCTTTTTGTTGGCAAGAGGGGGGCTAAACGATAAAGAATTTAACACAAAGGGCTTTTTGTGATGAACCCTGCTCTTTTTTTGATTCGGAACAGAAGTTGTAGAGGCTGGTGAGTGAAGGGTGTATAAGAAGGAGATTAAAAGTGAACATAGGAAAGAGTATGGTGATGAGGATGACAAAAAAAATTTTTTAATGAATGATTGGTTATCGACTGGGGGAGGGGGGATGGAGGGGAATGTATTCATATGTTCGGGAGTGGGCTTGTCAGCAGATGAGTCTATGAAAACGAGGGAATCATAAAACTGATGAGGGAAAAAGGGGGTGCACTGAGGAATCTGTGGAGACAAAGAATATTATCCATGGATGCAAAGAGGGGAATGTAGAGAGATAGTTATCCAAACGCTCTTATATAGGTGTGAAGCGGGGGGGAATGTTTTTAAAAAAGGGGAAGGCTGGGGGGGGGGAGATGTCGGGCTGAGGGCAATGTGTGGTGTGAATATAATGCAGAGAATCCATAGTCTGGGGAAAATTTTTGGGGGGGGGGTTAAAGTATTATCCAAATTGTTTAGGAGGGGGGTTTTTTAGGTGGTGGGACATTTAGAGAGGATGGGAAAATAGGGGAAAGGCTTGAAAAGCTTATAAATCTGTAGTGGGAAAAGGGAGGAAAGGGGGGGGGTCTAGGGGGAAAAGGGTTTGGGAAAGGGTGGGGTAAAGGAGGTTTTGTGTTGAGGGGGTTTTACTTCCAGAAAGCATGCGTTAACGTGTTAGATAGAGCGAGGAAAATGTTTTTTTTTTTTCCCTTTACGGGTGTTGGAGGGGGAAAAGGAACATTTATGAAGGGGTTCAGGGGAAAAAGGCAGGCCGGACTTGAGTCCTGGAGGTGCGGGGTGCCGCACTCTGATGATGGAAAAGGGGTTTTTTTTTCCGGGGTTTTCCGCCTTGGTGGGAAAAAACCGATATGTAAATAAAAACAAGTAATAATAAAAATAATAATAATAATAATAATAATAAAAAAAAAATTTAAAAATAATAATAATAATAATAATAATAATAATAATAATAATAATTATAACATGAATAATACTAATAACAAAGAAAAAAAAACAACACTAATTATAATAATAATAATTATAATAGAAATAAAAATAATAATTAAACAGTAATATCAATGACTATTAGTCATAAAGATCCATGATAGACAGACAGAAAACTTTCAATAAGTTATAAATTAAACACAAACATTGGGGTTTTTTTTTGAGGAAAGTTTTGCCACACAGTGGCTTCATTGTCCAAAAAAATAGAAAGGGGAAGGGAGGAGGAGTTTTAGGTTATCAGTCCTCGGCCTGGAGTCGATGTGTTTAGTCCATCAATCTTTTTTGAAGTGTAGCACAAGGCCGTAGAGGTGGCTTATATGTGTAATCAGGTGAGGTGAAGCAGGAGGAGGCGGGGTCATAGTAGTACCATCCACTATTCTAAGTAGGTCCGTCCAAAGGTTGGGGCAAGTGTAGAAGACATATGAACATATGAACATATGAACACATCGACCGGGGAGGGACTGATAACCTCAAACCCTCCCTCCTTACACCTTTTTACTTTGTATTGACTGATGAAGCCACTGTGTGGCGAAACGTTTCCTCAATAAGATCCCCAATGTTGCATATGTGTCTAATTTATAACTTGTCGGTTCTCTGAACCATTCATCTACATACTAATAATTTAAAAAAAAAATAGACAAAAAATATACAAATAAAAATGCATAGACAAAAAATAGATATATAGACATATTGTTAGACATATGGGTTTGGGGAAAATAGACAGGAGTTTGATTGGATTTTAGGCAAATAATTTTATGAATTGACAAACTTATAGAGTGTAAAAAAGGGGAAACTCTATTGAAGGGATTCAGTGAAACTGTATTGGGATTTAAACTTCAACGTAGTACAGGTCCCACTATGAAGGAGAGGTGGGGAAGTGGCAGTCCGGGGTAAAGTTTTCAGGTCCTGCATATAAAGGGGTTTGGGGAAAGGGAAATGTTTTTTGGGGAAAAGACTGTTAAAATGGTTAATGGGAATATTTTGAGACTAGGGGAATTTTTTTCCCCAAACCCAAACCCCTTTAAAAAAATTTTTAAAATTAACTTACCATTTGCCAGAAAGACATTTAATGCTTTTGGGGAAATCCCTTTAAAAGCTACCCTAACAGCTAGAATTTACGATGGCCAACGTAAAAATTTGTATCGTAAAAGGTAAGCGTCATTTTCCTAAGATGTGCTGCTGGGAAGAATGGGGGCCCCCTTTTTTTTTGTCCTTGTTGAGAATTGAAAGGGTTTTTTTCCCCATTGTTTACCCCAATTCTTCCGGAACGTGTCAGCAATTTCTTGATTACGGATTGGGCCCCATATACACCAATTAAACCCCTTTATGACGCCTGATTACAAGAACTATTAAAAAACCCGTGTAACAAAAAAATTTACTATGGCTTCCCCCCCCGTCCCACCTTGTCGCTGTTAAACATCCCCTCCTCACTAAAATTTTTCAAAGGGGGCAAATCAGCATCACTTTTTTAATACAAAATTATTATATTATTGAATTTACAAAAAATTTGGGGGAAAATTAAAATTTTCCACAGGTCCCATGTTAACTAACTGCCCAACAAGCATTTAACTAGTTATACTACTCCACCATTCATTCATGCCTCCACTCTTATCAAAAAAAATTTTTCCCCTTGCATCAAAAAAATAAGAAGGTGATGTTTTTTGATTGAAAGTCAGTTTTTTGATTTTTTTTATTATAATCCCCCCAAGCAAAAACCAAGGGGGTTTTAAGAGGCTTCTTTTTGATTTTTGAATGTATCATAACAGTAAAAACCCCGTTATATTTTTAGTCAGCTGATGACTGGAAAAATTCATTCCAAAGATGTTCCAAAAACTTTTTATTTAAAAAAAAAAAGACTTTAGAAAAAAAATTTTTTTTTGAAATTTTTTTTTTTGGGGTTTCTCTCTCTCTTTCTCTCTCCTAATTTTGACCTGATTTTTTGGTCTCCCAACAGTGTTTTCGAGTGCATCAGCACCAAGAAACAATCCCCTGCCTGCTACGAAGAAAAACGGGTGTGGTAAGAATAGTCTATTTTCCCCACCTGCACGGCATTGCTCCGGCATTTTACTCTCTCTTTTAAAAATTTTGGGGTTCGGGGGAAGAATTTTATTTAATAAATTTAACACGACCTATGCATATATATTTTTTTTGGGGCGTCGGAAGCTATGCCAAAGAGGGGGGTTTTTAATTATTCGAGCCAATTCCCCCGGGCTTGGAATAGGGGCTCACAAGGGGGGAGGAAATTGCGCTGAGGGGTTCCCAGAATCTGAGACTAGTTACTGTACAACGTTGTTGAAAATTTGAAGCCGATTGGATGAACCTTTATTGTGTTTTGGGGAAAAAATTAAAAAAAAAAAAAGGGGAAAAAAAAATTTTGGGATTTTAAAAGGGGGTTCCCCCTTTTAAAAATTCATAATAAATAGATTCAACAGTCTATTTCACGGAAACATGATCTTAAGTAATTTAAAACTCATTTTTATTAATGCATACCATTACTTTTAGGTGAACGTGAAAAGAAGACGCTAGAGCAGCGGGGTTTTAAAACCCTGGGTCCCCAGGAGCCCCGTTCTACAGTCATGAACTGGGGGGAGCTACGGCTCGCATCCCAGAAATTGTCTGGGTTTCCCCCGGTAATGAGGACCCCTATCTCGGCACCCGTCACTTAAACCCCCGATACCCAAAATAAAAAATTTTAAAAGTAAATTTTTTTAGAATACCAAAGGGGGAACCCCTGTTTGGTAAGTCACATATTTAAATTTTAAGGGGGAAAAAATTTGGAAAGGTTTTCAGGAAGAGATTTTTTTATTTGCAATTATTTCCCTGAGGGTTTTAGGTTCATGCTGGCCCCCCCCAAAATGGTTTTTGTTGACCATTTTTTTTGTATCTCAGTGATGATTGTTTTACTTTTGGAGGTGCCCTCGGGGAAAAAAAGGGGCCTTTAAATCGGCGAGGGACTCTTAACCCCAAAAAAAAGGGACTTTTTCCCCCTTTCATCTAACCTTAAATGTCTTCCATTCCTCGGCCCCCTTTAAAAGATCCTTCATAACAATTCCCGTAAATAATATTACAATGTTGATCCGGTAAAATGAAACTGGGGCCAGACACATTTGAAAGGCAAAAATATATACATTCTTCCATGCCTACTGCTTTGACCTTGAATTTTATTTCAGTTAAAATTTTATGTTCACGGGCAAGGCACATTCTTTTCGGGGGATGTTAATGAACTTTGTTCAATAGTACAAAAATTTTTTGCAAAAATTTACAAATATTATCATTCATATTAGGTGAGATTATGGGGGCAACGTAAATCAAAATGATGAGTCACAAGAATTGTGCCTCAGTTATTCACTTGTTTTAAGTAGAGAATTGTTTTTTACAGTAGATGAGTCATGTAAAGTTTGTTTTCCATTTTGAAAACAGCCGAGTTCGGGGCTGGGCTTTGTGAACTGAACAGAGCCAACAACAGTAAAGTGACGATCGATCATTCTTTTTTTCCGGTCCCCCCTGTGCCTCCACTGTGCCCCACTGAAAACCCCGGGCAAGTGACGACGTTCTTGTGACTATCTCAAGTCTGGGGCAGTCAGCGGCGACGCAGGGAAGAGCAGTACTGGAAAGATGCCCCCCTTCGCTGCCCTTCTGCTGCCCTTCTGTGGTAAGAACTCCGAACTTGCGACTAAGAAACTAGCGGTCGAGTTTTTTAAATAGTAAACTTAGAGACATAGAGAAATTTGATTCAGCATCTCGTTATGTCTTCAGAACCATGATGAAATGAGGTTTGTTATGCATCGTTTGGTGAGGGAGATAAAGGCGATCAGCTGGGGGCAGCGATGATCACCTCTAAGGTTAAGAAAAACATCCTTACGGGGACTGCTACCAAGACTTCGTCGGGGCTTTCCACACCCACTGCTTTGATCTACCCCAGGGTCACCCCCAGCCCACCTGGTTTCACCCAAACCCCTTTCCAAAATTTTTTAAATTTGTTTTATCTGTCTAGAATAGTGACTTCGTCTAAATTCAGTCTACAACTTTCATCCCAACACACACACACACACACACACAAAAAATTTTTCCAACAGGCCTAGTGTTAATCGACATGTGCCGGGGGACAAAATGGTAACTAACACACATACACACACACACAGAAACAAGGGGTCACAATTGGGTTGAAGACCCATATCAAAGGGATATTAGGGAAATATTTTTCAGTCATAGAGTTGTCAGGAAATGGAATATTTAAAAACGTCTTTTGTGGAGGCAGGAACCATAATAGTTTTAAGACGAGGTTTGATAAAGCACATGGAGCAGGGAGAGAGGGGCCTAGTAGCAATCAGTGAAGAGGCGGGGGCCCGGAGCTTGACTCGCCCCTGCAACCCGGGGGGAGTACAACACACACATATATATATATATATATATATATATATATATATATATATATATATATATATATATATATATATATATTTTTTCCACTTTCATCATCATTCACTCCATCACTGTTTGCCAGGGGGTGCTTAACACTAAAGTTATAAAACTGCAACATTACCATCCCTCCTTCAGAGTGCAGACACTGTATTCCCATCTCCAGGACTAAGCCGGGGCCCCCGGTTTTCCCCAATCCCCTTTATAAATGTTACTTTTCCAACCCCAAAAAAGTCAAGTTTAAAACATTTCTCCATTCGCCCTATCAAATGCTCACGATGCTTGCTGGAAGTCCAAGCCCCCCCCACAAAACGTCCACCCCCCCTCCATCCTTCCTTTTGGGGACCCACCCCCCCCTTCCTTCCACTACAGATTTTTAAAACCCCCGAAGTCATTCTGTTTCGTTCCTTTTTCATGTTCGAACCACCCCAACAACCATCTGCGACACGTCCACTATTAAATATCTGGGGCATTCACCTCCCTACTTTTCCCCCCAATCTGATATTTAATTTTGTCACCAATTTTTTTATCCCCACACCCTTTTTTCCTACACTTTCAATTTTTTTTTTTACATACCCTACCAAATTCATCCACCAACCTCTGCAACCCCTTTTAGAATCTCCCAAAAGCACAGTGTCACAAAAACAACTGTGACAACCCCCACTTTGTATTTGATTCTTTATTTTTAACCCCACACCTTCGCCAAGACCCACGGTGACAACCCCATCCTTGCTAACCTTTTTTTTTGGGAAAAAATCTCCCTCTCCCTCCACACTCTAACCTGAGCCTCACTACCCCCATAAAAACCTTCCCCAGTAACCTACCTCCTATTCCATACACCTGAACATCTGCCACATTGGCCTCCTATCCCCCCCTGTCACACGCCTTTTTTCAAACCCAAAAAATGCCAAAAAAACCTTTTACCCTTATCTAAATACTGTTCACCTATATGTTTCACTGTAAACACTTGGTCTACACACCCCTACCCTTCCTAAAGCCCCCTTGTTCATCTGCTATCCTACTCCCGTCTTGCTCTTAATTATTTCAATAATAACTCTATTATACACTTTACCAGGTATACTCAACAGATTTATTCTTCTATATTTTTTGCACCCTCTTTTGTCCCCTTTACCTTTATACAAAGGAACTATCCATACATTTATTAAATAATAGCACCAACCACTCCAAAACTATATCCCACCTGTTTTTAACATTTCTATCTTTATCCCATCAATCCCAGCTGCTTACCCCTTTCATTATACCCACTGCTTCACGAACTTTCCCCACACTCACAACTGGCTCTTCCACACTCCTACAAGATGTTATTCCTCCTTGTCCTATACATGAAATCACATCTTCCCTGTCTTCATCAACATTTAACAACTCCTCAAAATATGCCCTCCATCTTCCCGATACCTCTAACTCTCCATTTAATAACTCTCCTCTCCTATTTTTAGCTGTCAAATCCATTTGTTCCTAGGCTTCCTCAACTTATTAATCTCACTCCAAAACTTTTTCTTATTTTAACAAAATTTGTTGATAACATCTTACCCACTTTCATTTGCTCTCTTTTACATTGCTTCACCACTCTCTTAATCTCCATATTCTCCATATTCCCTCCATATACTCTTCCCTCCTTGCATCACTTCTACTTTGTAACAATCTCTCATATGCTAACTTTTCTCCTTACTACTTCTTTCATCATCATTCCACCAATCGCTCTTCTTCCTCCTGCCCACTTTCCTGTAACCACAAACTTCTGCTGAACACTCTAACACTGCATTCTTAAACCTACCCCATACATCTTCAACATGTACATCCTGAAGTCTACTCAACAGTCTTTTATCTACCAATACATAGTCCAACAAACTAATGTCATTCGCCCTACATGATATCTTGTATACTTATTTATCCCTTTTTCTTAAAATATGTATTACCTATCAAAGGGCTCCCATTAACATTTACACCTGGCACCCCAAACTTACCTACCACACCCTCTCTAAATGTTTCTCCGACTTTAGCATTTAGGTCTCCTACCACAATTACTCCCTCGCTTAACATCTCAAAAATCTCTCTCTCTCCTTACACTCCCCCTTCTCCAGGTGCATACACACTTATTATGACCCACTTTTCGCATCTGACCCTTATTTTTATCCACATAATCCTTTAATTTGCACATTTATATTCCCTCTTCTCCTTCCATAACTGATCCTTCAACATTATCGCTACCTCTTCCTTAGCTCTAACTCTCTCAGATACTCCTGACTTAATCCCATTTATTTCTCCCCACTGAAACTCACCTACCCCTTCAGCTTTGTTTCGCTTAGGGCCAAGACATCCAGCTTCTTTTCATTCATAACATCGGCAATCATCTCTTTCTTATCATCCGCACTACATCCACGCACATTCAAACATCCCAATTTTATAAAGTTTTTTCTTCTTTTTTAGTAAATGTATACAGGAGAAGGGGGTTTCTAGCCCATTGCTTAAAGCATTTTAGTCGCCTCATACAACACGCATTGCTTACGGAGGAAAGATTTTTTCAACTTCCCCATGGATAATAGAGGAAATAAAGAAGAACAAGAGCTATTAAGAAAGAAGAAAAACCTAGATGTGTGTATGATATATATGCATGTGTATGCCTGTGTAAAAGACACCAGAAATCCTACCATCAAATAAAACAGTTTCAGGCTTCTGTTTCACAGTCACCTGGCAGGACGGTAGTACCTCCCTGGGTGGTTGCTGTCTACCAACATATATATATATATATATATATATATATATATATATATATATATATATATATATATATATATATATATATATATATATATATATATATATATATTCATAGTCGTTGTTTTGCATATTGTGATGTCACCTGTTTACTGTGATCTTATTGCATATATATATATATATATATATAATATATATATATATATATATATATATATATATATATATATATATTATATATTTTTTTTTTTTTTTTTAACACATCGGCCGATTCCACCAAGGCAGGGTGGCCGAAAAGAAAACTTTCATCATCATTCACTCCATCACTGTCTTGCCAGAAGGGTGCTTTACACTACAGTTATAAAACTGCAACATTAACACCCCTCCTTCAGAGTGCCGGCACTGTACTTCCCATCTCCAGAACTCAAGTCCGGCCTGCCGGTTTCCTGAATCCTTCATAAATGTTACTTTGCTCACACTCAACAGCACGTCAAGTATTAAAACCATATGCCTCCATTCACTCCTATCAAATACGCTCACACATGCTTGCTGGAAGTCCAAGCCCCTCGCACACAAAACTTCCTTTACCCTCCCTCCAACCTTTCCTAGGCCGACCCCTACCCCGCCTTCCCTCCACTACAGATTTATACACTCTCGAAGTCACTCTGTCTCGTTCCATTCTCTCTACATGTCCAAACCATCTCAACAACCCCTCCTCAGCTCTCTGGACAATCGTTTTGGTAATCCCCACCTCCTCCTAATTTCCAAACTCCGAATTCTCTGCATTATATTCACACCACACATTGACCTCAGACATGACATCTCCACTGCCTCCAGCCTTCTCCTCGTTGCAACATTCATCACCCATGCTTCACACCCATATAAGAGCGTTGGTATAACTATACTCTCATACATTCCCTCTTTACTTCCATGGACAAGGTTCTTTGTCTCCACAGACTCCGAAGTGCTCCACTCACCCTTTTCCCTCATCAATTCTATGATTCACCTCATCCTTCATAGACCCATCCGCCGACATGTCCACTCCCAAATATCTGAATACATTCACCTCCTCCATACTCTCTCCCTCCAATCTGATATCCAATCTTTCGTCACCTATTCTTTTGTTATCCTCATCACCTTACTTTTCCTATATTCACTTTCAATTTTCTTCTTTTACACACCCTACCAAATTCATCCACCAACCTCTGCAGCTTCTCTTCAGAATCTCCCAAAGCACAGTGTCATCAGCAAAAGCAACTGTGACAACTCCCACTTTGTATTTGCTTCTTTATCTTTTAGCCCAACACCTCTTGCCAAGACCTCGCATTCACTTCTCTTACAACCCCATCTATAAATATATTGAACAACCACGGTGACATCACACATCCTTGTCTAAGGCCCACTTTTACTGGGAAATAGTCCCTTCCCTCCTACACACTCTAACCTGAGCCTCACTATCCTCATAAAAACTCTTCACTGCTTTCAGTAACCTTCCTCCTATTCCATACACCTGCAACATCTGCCACATTGCCCCCCTATCTACCCTATCATATGCCTTTTCCAAATCCATAAATGCCACAAAAACATCTTTACCCTTATCCAAATACTGTTCACCTATATGTTTCACTGTAAACACTTGGTCTACACACCCCCTACCTTTCCTAAAGCCCCCTTGTTCATCTGCTATTCTGCTTTCTGTTTTACTCTTAATTCTTTCAATAATAACTCTACCATACACTTTACCAGGTACACTCAACAGACTTATTCCCTATAATTTTTGCACTCTCTTTTGTCCCCTTTGCCTTTATACAAAGGAACAATACACGCTCTCTGCCAATCCCTAGGTACCTTACCCTCTTCCATACATTTATTAAATAATAGCACCAACCACTCCAAAATTATATCCCCACCTGCTTTTAACATTTCTATCTTTATCCCATCAATCCCAGCTGCCTTACCCCTTTCATTCTACCCACTGCCTCACGAACTTCCCTACAACCACAACTGGCTCTTCCACACTCCTACAAGATGTTATTCCTCCTGCCCTACACACGAAATCACGCTTCCTGTCTTCATCAACATTTAACAAATCCTCAAAATATTCTCTCCATCTTCCCGATACCTCTAACTCTCCATTTAATAACTCTCCTCCCTATTTTTAACTGTCAAATCCATTTGTTCTCTAGGCTTCCTCAACTTATTAATCTCATTCCAAAACTTTTTCTTATTTTCAACAAAATTTGCTGATAACATCTCACCCACTCTCATCTGCTCTCTTTTACATTGCTTCACCACTCTTTTAACCTCTCTTTTTCTCCATATACTCTTCCCTCCTTGCATCACTTCTACTTTGTAAAAACCTCTCATATGCTAACTTTTTCTCCTACTACTCTCTTTACATCATTCCACCAATCGCTCCTCTTCCTCCCGCACCCACTCGCCTGTAACCACACACTTCTGCTGAACACTCTAACACTACATTTTAAATATATAATATATATATACATATATATATATATATATACATATAAAAATATATATATATATACATATAAATATAATATATATATATATATATATATATATATATATATATATATATATATATATATATATATATATATATATATATATAATATATAAGTATAGCAAAAACCACTATGAAAAATAGAAGAATTCCAAGCGCTTTCGTGACTACTCACATTATCAAGGAACTATAACAGGAACATGACAAGAAGGGCTTATATAAGGGCGAGACTACACCTCACAGTCAATCACATAACAAAGACTACACCTCACAGTAGCGTAACATCGCACGACTCTGTGAAGAGGAAAATAAGAAAGGACCTGAAACTCTTCCCAAGAATTAAGATTAGTCCAATTTATCATTAAATTCTTCCCAAATTTTATTAATTATAAATGAATCCAATTTATATAAACCAAAGAAATATTCATATTATTTTCAAAACTGCTTTTAATGAAACATGATTCTATTATATTTCTCTCAACCATGGACTTGTTTGATACAACCTTCTCAGCATTTTGAAAATCAATTGGATGGTTAAAATCTCTCACATGAATAAATAGAGCATTAGAATCTTGTCCAGTTCTAATGCTATATTTATGTTGTTTTAATCTTAGTTCAAGACTTTACCAGTTTGACCATAATAAACTTTATCGCATATTGTACAGGAATCTTATAGACACATCCGTCAGCATTTTGGGGGAATTTTTTATCAAAAATCTTTTTACTGTATCAAGATTTTTAAATACAACTTTGAATTAAAATTCTTAAGAAAGGAAGGCATATCAACCAAGTTTTCATGGTAAGGGGGAACAACATATTTTTAGTTGAATAAGGTTGGTTGTCCCTTTTGGGATTGTAAAAGTATTCCTAGCTATTTTAAAAGATTTATCAATTATGTTTCTAGGGTATTTTAAATCATTGCTATTTCATAAATTTTAAGAACATAAGAACATAAGAAGGAGGGACACGCAGGGCCTGTTGGCCCATACTAGGCAGGTCCTTCACATTCCATCCCACCAACAGAACACTTGTTCAACCAACTCAATGCTACCTAAGAAATAAGATTTGATAATTTTATTTACTCATGTGCAATGAGTGGGACTCACTTGAGTTAATAGAATCTTCAAAGCTTATTTCTTGGTGAATGAAAATTAGGTTTGCAATTATTCTGTTAGTGGGATGGATTGTGAAGACCTGCCTAGTATGGGCCAACAGGCCTGCTGCGTTCCTCCTTTCTTATGTTCTTATGTTCTTAGATTACTGGGTTTATATCAAGAAGTGTTAGCAACAGAAGTCCAGAGGTTATATTACAGCTTTATCATCATTAGTAGGCCTCACCTAGATTACCAGCTCAGTTTTTGGTCTCCATATTACAGAATGGACATAAATTCGTTAGAAAACATTCAGCGTAGAATGACTAAATTTATATAATTGAAATCCTTACGAAGAAAGATTGAAGACCCTTAAATTACATTCACTTGTAAGACGTAGAATGAGGGAGACATGATCGAGGTATACAAGTGGAAAATGGGTATTAACAAAGGGGATATAAATAAGGTCTTGAGGATATCTCTCCAGAGAGAACCCAATAATGGATTCAAGTTAGATAAGTTTAAGAAAAGATTAGGAAAGTTTGGTTTGGAAAGGTTTGATGATGAAAATCGTAGGTTTTTTAACCTTTTTTTAGTTTCAAAAGGTTGGGTAAATTCAGAAGAGGGGGTTGGGGGCCATGGTGGGTAAGTCAAACTTTTTTTGGGTGTTGAAATTTTGGGTTTTCAATTTTGTTATGGGGGATTTGAAGGACTTTTTATAAAAGGTGCTCAGTGTTTTCCTTTCT
>WNWK01037672.1:0-18365 GCA_009830355.1 Cherax destructor | reverse complement strand
GGTAATCATTTGTGGAGGAACATCACCCTGACAAAGATGTTGGAACGCTCATCAACATGTTAAAGACAATCTGTTTTCCCATTTTGGGGACATTTTAAAGAGACGCCAGACACAGAGCTCTCTGGAGAAAATTTTTAGTCCACAGGTGTGCAGTGACTCTCAAGCTGGTCCTATGGGATTAAAAGACAAAAAAGGGGAAGTCCCCCAGATGAGGATTTGGTACCTAGAGTCCTTATGGGGGGGTTTCCCCCTTCCAAAATTGGGGACTCTACCCTCTCCTCCTATCTCTCTTCCATCCAGCAACATCAGTCTTCAGTAAGGGAAAGGGCCACTTTCATTTCATTCATTTGTGCATGTAAATCTATCTTTAAGGCCCCCAAATTTTTTTTTTTCCAAACTTCTGGGTTTCTGGAAGGGAAATTGAATTTCCATTATTTCTTATGGGGAAAATGGTTTCAGTTTTGTGTTTCAGTTTTAGTGCCCCCCTGAAGGGATTAAACACGAAACCGAGGTGCAATTTTGAAATATAGATAGTCCTGGGAATTTAGCAGTAAAGTTTCAGTCTGAACGGAAAAATGTATTAGGAAGCACAGCACAACACTAGGACAAGCAACTTAATTGTGTAACCGTATTTAATAGTTCAGTTACACTGAGCGGAGAATACATTACACTGAGTGAATAATTGTGAGGAGTCACTACACTGAAATGAACTCTGAGCCTTTTCAAGTCTTAATACAGGCTTACAAATGACAATTAACTGTCTGTAAAGCAAAACACTGTTGCTGAAGGTCAGAAATAATCCTAGTGTAGAGGTGAGAGAAAGTTAGGGTAGTTATTCTGGGGTGTAACTGGCGACCCGCGCACCACTACTTAATTATCGTCGGCGCTCAAAACATCTTTCTTCACCTGGTCTGTGAGCAGTGGTGGAAATGTACAAGCAGAGAGATATGTGGGTGATGGTGGTAACGACACAACTACTCCGCTCTCCTTTACATTACTCACTCTTTAAAGCCATCTGGCTTATCAACCCACACTAAGCCACTGGGTAAAAGTTGTCTTTTGCCGGCATTTTACTGGTAATGTAAAGTAGTGCAGACACACTGGAAGCAGATTTCACACTGGCTTCCTTGGCAGAGCTGGCCTGGATTACCTGGGCTGGCTTGCTGGCTTGGTGTTCTCGATGCAGGAAAAACACTGGTATGGCAGGAACAGTGTAGACGTGCTAGGGGTCAGGACAGCTGTAACTCTTGGCAACCCCCCCTTGTCCTGGCTGGCTTGGAGTGTAGGTTTCAAGCCTTCTTGAATGTGCTAGCTAAACCCGTGTCAACCACTTGGAGATTTGTTTGTAGCAGGCAAATCGGCACACAGGCGACACATTCTTAAGAAGCATGAGGGAGAAATCGTCGAATGCTGGCAGGACTGACAGGGGCACTTATGTGGGCAGGCAAGATCCGCCTCTAGACCATAAGTAAATAAAGGCGAATGGCTGTGTTCCAAATCGAGGAAGGAGGGAAGGAGGCAGTGAAGTGTTTCACTAGGTAGACCACTAGTCACAGCGTAAGGGACATTCACCTCACCAGACACAAGCAATATGGGTGTAAGTGGCATGCGAGTCTTATAGTGCCAATCTCAAGGTCACCCATCAGGCCAGGCTTCTGTTCCTCGTATATTCCTCAGCCTACGTTGGTACTGATGCTCGCTTAGTTACTCCAAACCTACAGCACTAAACTCTTCTAGCACACGTGCCTTGGAATGACAGACGAATTTTCACTCTGTGCACAAATAAATCAGCACAAACTTACTATGTTTTTAGGTGAACCTCTGGCATGTCCCTCTTAAAAAGCCGTCTCTGGTAGCCAAAGAAGTGACCAGATACTGCAATGCTCGTTAAATTGTTCTTAACTAAGTCACTAGGTAAGGATTTGCTTTTTGGCTTGATGGCTTTGCTTTCTCGATGCACGAAAACACTGGTATGGCAGGAATATTGTACCTGTAGGCTATCTTAGTTTGTCCTGGCGGAAAACGTGGAGTGCCGGCAGGAAGACTGACAGGGGCACCCAGCCACTTATGTGGGCAGGCAAAATCCGCCTCTAGACCATAAGTAAATAGAGGCGAATGGCTGAGTTCCAAATCGAGGAAGGAGGGAAGGAGGCAGTGAAGGAAGGCCTAAAGCCACTTCAAACCAACAGTGTGTGTTTTACTAGGTAGATCACTCGTCACAGCTCACACATAAGAGTTCCAGCAATAATGCAGCTGCGATCCAACGAAATGAGTTGCATGATGAGTTATCAGTCGGGTGAAAGAAGCAGTCCTGAGATAGAAGGCCTAGGACCTCACTCCCACACGTACACACGTCCTCTCCCCTCAAACTCTCAGGCTGAAACACGTAACCCTAGGGCGTAAGCCATACTAGTACGACCAAAACCCGAAAGGGTTAAAGAAATGCCAGACACAAAGCTCCCTGGACAGATTTTTGATTAGAGAGGGGTCCAGTGACTCTCAACCTGGTCCTAGTGGCATTAAAAGAAAAAGGCCAGTAACCCCAGAAAAGAATTTGGTACCTGCAGTGTTATTGGAAGGGATTCCCCTTCTAAACACTAGCATACTACTCCTTCCTTCCCCCTCCTCCCATCTTCCACACATCAACAACTCTTCAATAAAGGTAAGTGTGAAGTTAATACAATGTTGTATGTATTAGTTGTAATTTATATATACATGTACTGTGTAAGTTAATATGTAAAAAATATTTATTTTAATACTTTTGGGTGTGTGGAACAGATTAATTGAATTTTCATTATTTCTTATGGGGAAAATAGATTCAGATTACATTATTTTCGGTTTACATTAAACCCTCTGGAACAGATTAATTTCGTTTTCCGGGGTCCACTGTATAAATGTATAAATTCAAGGATTATGTGGATCAAAATAAGGGTCGGATGCAAAAAGTGGGTCATAATAAGCATGTATGCACCTGGAGAAGAGAGGAGTGTAGAGGAGAGAGAGAGATTTTGGGAGATGTTAAGCGAATGTATAGGAACTTTTGAACCAAGTGAGAGGGTAATTGTGGTAGAGAACCTAAATGCTAAAGTAGGAGAAACATTTAGAGAGGGTGTAGTAGGTAAGTTTGGGGTGCCAGGTGTAAATGATAATGGGAGCCCTTTAATTGGACTTTGTATAGAAAGGGGTTTAGTTATAGGCAATACATATTTTAAGAAAAAGAGGATAAATAAGTACAGTGGTCCCTCGGTTTTCGCCGAAAATTCGTTCCAGAATGCTGCTCAAGTGCCATTACCGAACGAATTTACTTCCTTAAGAAATAATGTCACATAGGTTAGTCTATTTCAGACCCCCAAAAATACACTTGCAACAGCACTTACGAAAATACACTTACATAAATGTTCGAGTTTTGAGATTCACGAAAACCGAGGGACCACTGTATACAGTACAAGATATGATGTAGTGCGTAATAACAGTAGTTTGTTGGACTATGTATTGGTAGATAAAAGACTTGAGTAGACTTCAGGATGTACATGTTTATAGAGGGGCCACAGATATATCAGATCACTTTTTAGTTGCAGCTACAGTGAGAGTAAAAGGTAGATGGGATACAAGGAAAATAGAAGCAACAAGTAAGAGAGATGTGAAGGTTTAAAAACTAAAAGAGGAGGCAGTTAGGGTAAGATATAAACAACTATTGGAGGATAGATGGGCTAGTGAGAGTATAGGCAACGGGGTTGAAGATGTATGGGGTAGGTTTAAGAATGTAGTGTTAGAGTGTTCATCAGAAGTTTGTGGTTATAGGAAAGTGGGTGTGGGAGGGAAGAAGAATGATTGGTGGAATGATGATGTAAAGAGAGTAGTAAGGGATAAAAAGTAAGCATATGAGAGGTTTTTACAAAGTAGAAGTGATGCAAGGAAGGAAGAGTATATGGAGAGAAAAAGAGAGGTTAAGAGAGTGATGAAGCAATATAAAAAGAGAGCAAATGAGAGAGTGGGTGAGATGTTATCAACGAATTTTGTTGAAAATAAATAAGAAAAAGATTTGGAGTGAGATTAATAAGTTGAGGAGGAGATGAGCCTGTTTCGATATATAAAAAAATTAAAATTGAAAACTTATGGAAAAATATTTTTTCTTACCAAAAAATAGTGCATCATTCTGGCAAAGTTTGAATCTGCTTATTTCTATCATATTTCTAAGTATGTTTATACTAAAAAGTATTTTTTTTTGTGTGTGTGTCAGCAAAAAGATGTGTTGCTGATTAGCCAGTTTTTTTTTTTTTTTTTTTACCCCTAAAATTGCATTTTTTATGATTGTTTCATTTTAAATACACTACATGGCAACTTCTGTGAGGAGTGGTGTGTGTGTGCGCTGCGGCAGACACCTCAGTGGCCTTGCAGCCGTCGATAAGTATGGTGGGAGGCACTGCTCCGAATATGTGGCTAACCATGTCCGAAGATTTGTAAGTGCCAATATCTCAGGAGTAAGTTATTGACATTGTAATCCCTATTATGCAAAGAGTATTTGTCATAGCATAATGATTCTTTTCGTAGGTTGTTGAGGAAGGATTGTTCTTTCGTAACTCAGACTGATTTTTTCGATGTGCTTTACGGTTTCTTGTTAGTGATTTTTATTTCCCCCCACAAAAAACAAAAACAAAAACTCGTATTTCAAAATTTTTTTATTATGCAATCTATTGACAGAAAGCTCATACCACGCTGAAACTTCATAACCTAACTCTTCATCTTTCATCTGATCTCAACTAGAACATTGTATGTCTTACCAATTTTGTAGACAATGCACTGCCATAAATCTTATCAAATAATTCTTTTTTTTTTTCTGAATAACTTAAAGGCAAAACGTCACTAAAAACTCAGTGTCTACTAATGAAATGCTGCTTAATTCAAAGACAATATTCCCATTGAAATATTTGCATAAATAAAAAAATTTTTTGACTTGGCTCATCCACCCCTTGAGGAAGCCTAGGGAACGAATGAATTTGACAGTTAAAAATAGGAGAGGAGAGTTATTAAATGGAGAGTTAGAGGTAGCGGGAAGACGGAGGGAATATTTTGAGGAATTGTTAAATGTTGATGAAGATAGGGAAACTGTGATTTCGTGTATAGGGCAAGGAGGAATAACATCTTGTAGGAGTGAGGAAGAGCCAGTTGTGAGTTTTTAGGAAGTTCATGGGGCAGTGGGTAAAATGAAAGGGGGTAAGGCAGCTGGGATTGATGGGATAAAGATAGAAATGTTAAAAGCAGGTGGAGATATAGTTTTGGAGTGGTTGGTGCTATTATTTAACCCTTTCAGGGTCGCGAGGCCCTTTCCCAAACTCGTTCTCAGGTCGCAAATTTTTCAGAAAAAAAAATCTTATGAAATGATAGAGAATCCTTTTTCGATCATAATGACACCAAAAGTATGAAATTTGATGAAAAACTAACAAAATTATGCTCTGGCAATGTTAGCGGTATCGACGATGTTTACACATCGGCGATTTCGCCCACTTTGAGCCCTATTTTCGGCCAATTCCAATGTTTCAGTCAACCAAAATTTTAGCTATTTTGCTAGAATTCCATTTGTTTTGTCAATTGAGTACAAGAAAATGCCAATTTTCCAATTTGAACTACCCAATAAAGTGGTCCAAAATTGGCAATTTGGCCAATTCCACACAAATTTCAAAAGATGCCAGTTTCAAAATAGGGTCCAGAATAAACGAGACAGACATTCCTGGCACTAAAATAACATTTTATCTGTTCATTAGTCATGTCTCCAGGCCCCTCTTACATTACTTTTGCTTTCAATTTTGAATTTTTATTCTCACAAAAAATAGAAAATTTTCTGTTATGTATACCTGGAGTTTACCTGGAGAAAATTCCAGGGGTCAACGCCCCCGCGGCCCGGTCCGTGACCAGGCCTCATGTTGGACCAGAGCCTGATCAACCAGGCTGTTACTGCTGGCCGCACGCAGTTCAACGTACGAACCACAGCCTGGCTGGTCAGTTACCGACTTTAGGTGCCTGTCCAGTGCCTGCTTGAAGACAGCCAGGGGTTTGTTGGTAATCCCCCTGATGTATGCTGGGAGGCAGTTGAACATCTTGGGCTCCTGACACTTATTGTGTTGTCCCTCAACGTGCTAGTGGCACCCCTGCTCTTCATTGGGGGGATGTTACATCACCTGCCGAGTCTTTTGTTTTCGTAGGGAGTGATTTTCGTGTGCAAGTTTGGTACTAACCCCTCGAGAATTTTCCACGTGTATATAACAATGTATCTCTCCCGGGGTTGTAAGAGAAGTGAATGCATGGGTGTTGGCAAGAGGTGTGGGGTTAAAAGATAAAGAATCTAATACAAAGTGGGAGTTGTCACAGCTGCTTTTTGCTGATGACACTGTGCTTTTGGGAGATTCTGAAGAGAAGTTGCAGAGGTTGGTGGATGAGTTTGGTAGGGTATGTAAAAGATGGAAATTGAAAGTGAATATAGGAAAGAGTAAGGTGATGAGAATAACAAAAAGATTAGGTGATGAAAGATTTAATATCAGATTGAAGAGAGAGAGTATGGAGGAGGTGAATGTATTCAGATACAGTGGACCCCCGAGTAACGAGCACCCCGGAAATCGTACAATTATGTAAGTATATTATTGTAAGTGCTTTTGTAAGTGTATTTATGGGGGTCTGAAATGGACTAACCTACTTGACATTATTTCGTAAGGGAGTAAATTCGTTCGGTAATGGCACTTGAGCAGGATTCTGGAATGAATTTTGCTTGTTACTTGTCCACTGTATTTAGGAGTGGACATGTCAGCAGATGGGTCTATGAAGGATGAGGTGAATCATAGAATTGATGAGGGTAAAAGGGTAAGTGGTGCACTTAGGAGTCTGTGGAGACAAAGAACTTTGTCCTTGGAAGAAAAGAGGGGAATGTATGAGAGTATAGTTATACCAACACTCTTATATGAGTGTGAAGCATGGGTGGTGAATGTTGCAACAAGGAGAAGGTTGGAGGCAATGGAGATGTCATGTCTGATATCAATGTGTGGTGTGAATATAATGCAGCGAATTCATAGTGTGGAAATTAGGAGGAGGTGTGGGATTACCAAGACTATTATCCAGAGGGCTGAGGAGGGGTTGTTGAGGTGGTTTGGACATGTAGAGAGGATGGAACAAAGTAGAATGACTTTGAGTGTATAAGTCTGTAGTGGAGGGAAGGTGGGGTAGGGGTCGGCCTAGGAAAGCTTGGAGGGAGGGGGTAAAGGAGGTTTTGTGTGCGAGGGGCTTGGACTTCTAGCAAGCATGCATGATCGTATTTGATAGGAGTGAATGGAGACAAATGGTTTTTAATACTTGACGTGCTGTTGGAGGGGAAGCAAAGTAACATTTATGAATGGATTCAGGGAAACCAGCAGGCTGGACTTGAGTCCTGGAGATGGGAAGTATACAGTGCCTGCACTCTGAAGGAGGGATGTTATATGTTGCAGTTTTATAACTGTAGTGTAAGCATGCCTCTGGCAAGACAGTGATGGAGTGAATGATGATGAAAGTTTTTCTTTTTTGGGCCACCCTGCCTTGGTGGGAAACGGCCAATGTGTTAATAAAAAAAAAAAAATAACCTAACCACTCTGTAATCCGGCAAAGTCACTAATCTGGCACCCTACAGGTCTTGATGGTACCGGATTAGTGACGATCAACCTATATTCTCTTTATAAAAGCTTCATTTTAACTTCAGGTGTCTCCTATATTGTATTAATAAAGTTATGCATAATTTAACAAAAAAATATTCAAATATTTTGCTTGGTTTGGTAATAGAGTTGTGGATGAGTGGAACAAACTCCTGAGTACTGTCATAGCCTGGAGACCTGGAGAGAATTCCAGGGGTCAACGCCCGCGCGGCCCGGTCTGTGACCAGGCCTCATGTTGGACCAGAGCCTGATCAACCAGGCTGTTACTGCTGGCCGCACGCAGTCCAACGTACGAACCACAGCCTGGCTGGTCAGGTACCGACTTTAGGTGCCTGTCCAGTGCTTGCTTGAAGACAGCCAGGGGTTTGTTGGTAATCCCCCTTATGTATGCTGGGATGCAGTTGAACAATCTTGGGCCCCTGACACTTATTGTGTTGTCCCTCAACGTGCTAGTGGGACCCCTGCTTTTCATTGGGGGGATGTTACATCGCCTGCCGAGTCTTTTGCTTTCGTAGGGAGTGATTTTCGTGTGCAAGTTTTGTACTAATCCCTCGAGAATTTTCCACGTGTATATAACAATGTATCTCTCCCGCCTGCGTTCTAGGGAGTACAGGTTTAGAAACTTCAAGCGTTCCGAGTAATTGAGGTGGTTTATCGCAGTTATGCGTGCCGTGAAGGTTCTCTGCACATTTTCAAGGTCAGCAATTTCACCTGCCTTGAAAGGTGCAGTTAGTGTGCAGCAATATTCCAGCCTAGATAGAATGTGATTGCTACGGTGTTATGGTCCTTGAAGGTGAGATCCTCTGACATGATCACTCCCAGGTCTTTGACATTAGTTTTTTGCTCTATTGTGTGGTTTGAATTAGTTTTGTACTCCGATGAGATTTTAATTTCCTCACGTTTTCCGTATCTGAGTAATTGAAATTTCTCATCATTGAACTTCATATTGTTTTCTGCAGCCCATTTAAAGATTTGGTTTATGTCTGCTTGGAGTCTTGCAGTGTCTTCAATGGTGGACACTGTCATACAGATTCGGGTGTCATCTGCAAAGGAAGACAGCACTGTGGCTTATATCCCTGTCTATGTCCGATATGAGGATGAGGAACAGGATGGGAGCGATTACTGTGCCTTGTGGAACAGAGCTTTTCACATTAGCTGCCTCAGACTTTACTCTGTTGACTACTACTCTTTGTGTTCTACTTGTTAAGAAATTATAGATCCATCTACCAACTTTTCCTGTTATTCCTTTATCACGCATTTTGTGTGCTATCACACCATGGTCACACTTGTCAAAGGCTTTTGCAAAGTCTGTGTATATAACATCTGCATTCTGTTTGTCCTCTAGAGCATCCAGGACCTTGTCATAGTGGTCCAGTAGTTGGGACAGACAGGAGCGACCTGCTCTAAACCCATGCTGCCCTGGGTTGTGTAATTGATGGTTATCTAGATGAGTGGCGATCTTGCTTCTTAGAACCCTTTCAAAGATTTTTATGATATGGGACGTTAGCGCTATTGGTCTGTAGTTCTTTGTCATTGCTTTACTGCCGCCTTTGTGGAGTGGGGCTATGTCTGTTGTTTTTAGTAACTGCGGGACGACCCCAGTGTCCATGCTCCCTCTCCATAGGATGTTAAAAGCACGTGATAGGGGCTTCTTGCAGTTCTTGATGAACACTGAGTTCCATGAGTTGGGGCCTGGAGCGGAGTGCATGGGCATGTCATTTATCGCCTTTTCAAAGTCATGTGGCGTCAGGGTAATGTCAGATAGGCTTGCGTCTACCAGGTTCTGTGGCACTCTCATAAAAAATTCATTTAGGTCTTCAACTTTTAGTTTGGTTAGCGGCTCACTAAAAACTGAGTCATACTGGGACTTTAGTAACTCACTCATTTCCTTGCTGTCATCTGTGTAAGACCCATCTCGTTTTAGTAGGGGCCCAATACTGGATGTTGTTCTCGACTTTGTTTTGGCATAAGAAAAGAAATACTTTGGGTTTCTTTCAATTTCACTTATGGCTTTTAGTTCTTCCCGCGTTTCTTGATTCCTTTCGATGTTTGCTATTTCTCTGACCAGTGCCTCCCTACGTATTTCAGATATATTGGCCTCTTGTAGCCGCTCTGTTATTCTTTGCCTTCGCCTGTATAGGGAGCGCCTCTCTCTTTCTAGTTTACATCTTCTCCTCCTTTTCCTTAAGGGAATTTGCCTTGAGCAAACCTCAAGTGCCACAGAGTTAATTTGTTCTAGACATAGGTTAGGATCCGTGATGCTTAGGCTATCTTCCCAGTTTATATCATTTAGGATTTGGTTTACTTGGTCCCACCTTATGTTTTTGTTATTGAAGTTGAAATTGGAGAAGGCTCCCTCGCGACTGATCACATTTTGTCGATCTGGGGCCCCCCTAATGCATGTCTGGACCTCTATTATGTTGTGATCTGAGTATATCGTTTTTGATATGATGACATTTCGTATCAGATCATCATTGTTAGTGAAGATGAGGTCCAGTGTATTCTCCAATCTTGTAGGCTCTATTATTTGCTGGTTTAAGGTGAATTTGGTGCAGAGATTTAAAAGCTCGTGTGTGTGCAAGTTTTCATCTGAGCTGCCTCCTGGTGTTATCTCTGCTACCACATTATTTGCAATATTCCTCCATTTTAGGTGCCTTAGGTTGAAGTCCCCCAGGAGCAAGATGTTGGGGGCAGGAGCTGGAAGGTTTTCCAGACATTGGTCAATTTTCAGAAGCTGTTCCTGGAATTGTTGGGACGTTGCATCCGGAGGCTTGTATACAACCACGATGACCAGGTTTTGATTCTCGATCTTTACTGCTAAAACTTCAACTACATCATTTGAGGCATTTAGTAGTTCTGAGCATATAAGTGACTCTGTGATATACAGGCCAACCCCCTTTTGCCTGTTCACTCTGTCACATCTGTATAGGTTGTAGCCAGGGATCCATATTTCATTGTCCAAGTGATCCTTTATGTGGGTCTCTGTGAAAGCCGCAAACATTGCATTTGACTCTGTAAGCAGTCCACGGATGTAAGGTATCTTGTTGTTTGTTGCTGGCTTTAGACCCTGTATATTTGCAAAGATGAATGTCGTTGGATTGGTGGTATTGGTGGTATGGAGGGGGTCTTTTTTTCCTGGCACTAATATCTGTTGTTCTGGAGGGGAGGCCATTGACTGTGGTTCCACTCCAGAAATGATTGCAGTTGGTGTACGATTTCTGTCATTTCCTGCCAGCTTTTTTTCCTTCCTTGCGCTAAAAAACCTCTCTCTCTGGAGTGGCTTTGGCTACCCAGGTTTTCCCATGGTTGTGTAGTTTTAAAAATAGATTGGATAAATACATGAGTGGGTGTGAGTTGGACCTGACTTGCTTGTGCTACTAAGTCAGATTCCGTGCTCCTCCCTTAAGTGAATGTGACTGACCTGACTAGGTTAAGGCATTGGCTTAAGCCGGTGGGAGAATTGGACTTGCCTCGCATGGGCCAGTAGGCCTGCTACAGTGTTCCTTCTTTCTTATTTTGTGATGGTACAGTATAAAGGGTAGAATCTAAATGTGTAGGTAATTTAGAATTTTGAGAGGGAGTGAGGCAACATTATGTACAAACTACAGAGTAAATAGTTACCACAATTGAGCAGTGCACTTGGTCTTCGTTCTTACAGGGATGGCAAAGCCAAGCTCTGGAGTTGTGGTCAAGCCAAGTGCATTGCTACTCTACTGTCTGCCGAGTCCATCATAAATTGCTGTGCTATCACCGATGTTGCATCACAGGTTAACCTACCACCACCTGCAGAAATTCCAGGTCTGTTTTTTTTTTCTTTAAAGATGATGGTTGCCTTCTTTTTAAAATTCTTAATACAATTGTCTTCCATCTGTCTTACTATGTGTCCCCCAAACAATATCTTGTTTATACCTCTCTGCATATTACTATAGTGCTAATTGCATCCTGATAAAACAAGACACCATGGCAGAATGGAGACCTTTATTGACACATTTTCCTTACAGACTTACAGAATGTCACACTTAAAGGCATAGATATCTCCAGAGGATACTAGAAGGTCAACTTATTGATCTCCTTCTAGCACCTAGCCTGTTGCTGGTTTTGCAACAGGTTGTTTGTTATAATTCTAGTCCAATTATCTTGCATTCAATTCAGCTTCTCAATAGCACTCTTGGATTACAGCTGGATGAATACAAACCAACAATATAAAAGTTGAGAACTTTAATAACAAAAAGTGGAAAAATGTTTACAATAAACACTGATGCCAGAAGAAGGTAGGTTGAGAGTTGAACTCGGGACCAGAGGTACAGTGTGTCTCACAACACAACCTCAGAAACATCAGAAATCTCTAATTCTAAATAATACTCTATGAAGAGAGTTGCGCAGAGTTACGACATGTATGTTCTGGCTCACCATTGGAAACACACTACCAAACGGAATCTAAATAACATGAGCTGAGGAGAGCAGCATTCTCCCAGACAAAGCAGAGATGTTGCCTCCACCAGTAGCTGTGTGAAAGGGTGGTAGGCTCTCTCTAGACACAATGTTGGGTGACTTCTGCTTGTTTACCACACACCCAGCAATCAACAAATGAGCAGGTAGCTTGCAGCATGGATAGCCAATCAAAACTGCTTTCCAACGAGCACAGTGTTTAGAGTGGTTGTTACATCTTACCTACATACATAAGCTAATTTTTTTTTTAACAAACCAGCCATATCCCACCGAGGCAGGGTGACCTAAAAAGAAAAACTAAAGTTTCTCTCTTTAAATTTTGTAATGTATACAGGAGAAGAGGTTACTAGCTCCTTGCTCCTGGCATTTTAGTCGCTTCCTACGACATGCAAGTAAGCTAAATGTATAAGGCAAGATATTTTTGTTTTATCTGTAAACAAAAACAGCAACAAAATATTAGTTAAAAGACAAAATATGTATAATAATAATGGCATCTTTTTCTGAGGATTGTACACAGACCAACGTCTCTTAAGTACATGAGAAGCTCTCCTGACTATGTACCTTTGCAGGTGAGAAGTCATGAGATGTGAACTGCACTATGGTGAGTAGGTCAGTGTTTACTGAAGAGCATGTGAGTCAGGGTTTCTACCATCTGGAAACATCCTTGAGTCTGGCTGCTTGGGCCATAACCAAGCATTTTCTTGTGTTTCTTCTTTTTTATGTGAAGCTTGTGTTATAATGTAACACAGGCATTGTTAGTGTTATTATTGTAACAAGCATCTATTTACTATATTTGTAACAATTAAATCTTTATTTTGTTTATCTGGAGTTTACCTGCAGAGGGTTTCGGGGGACAACACCCCGTGGCCTGGTCTGAGACCAGGCCTCATGGTGGATCAGGGTCTGATGAACCAGGCTGTTACTGTTATTCACCAAATTTTCTATTGTATTACTTTTTTTTCAATAGTTTCCTTTTTTTTTCTTTAATGTTTGCACAGTAGGAAAACCAGTATTAAATTCTTCAGGATCATACTTTATTTAACCACCCTGTTTTATCTTGCACTTGAGCATATTTTGTTAATTTTACCTGTCATTGCCAAAGAAACCCTACCTGTACCCCAATTCAAAACGATGCTAAAAAACCACCTTCTCACCCAAACCTAAATGCTCAATATCAAACATTCCCAACAAAGTAGAATAATCACTTAAGTGTAAAAAACTTACTAATCACTTAAATGTAAAAACCTGTTATGAATAATACATACTAAGCTAACTGTTTCCATAACATTTACATTATAATGACCACGTAAACTGTAACTGCATTGCAATTAATTGTTCTAAATGTTATCTCACTCAATTAGTTGCATTGCTACAATTAATTGATATGTCCAACTTATATTCAAACTTTATAACTTAGATACACAGTTATACTTATTTTATAAATTATCAACTATAACTTTTTACCATGTAGTCTACAATTAAGTAGTCCTAAAGATTTTGCCACCGAAGTGGCTAGTTTATTGTGCACCCCATATCCATCCTGTGGACGGTAGCACAAGAGCATATGGATACACAAAAGGCCTAGGCACTAGGCCCCAAAGGGGTTAACAATTGTACATTTGGGTTTATATCTACATTTCAATTATCTATTACAAGCAGGTATCTTATTTCATGAATAAGATATCTTGACATGTCACATAGGTTATTATATTGTCTATCTCTATATTCCTCAATAAGTGCACAATTAAGCACATAGTGTTCAAGACAGTGACCATATGTCTGATCACATAATTTGCATTTAGTTTGATCATCATCTGTGTCTCCCAAACTGTCAGAAGTACCTGTAGCCAAGCCTAAGCCTGGCCACTACAACATCAGTCAGTCTGTTCACATTGCAAGTTGCTCCACAAACATGCCCACCTGTGCTCGCATTATCATGAGCACAGATAGGCATGTTCATGGAAATTAATTTGGATTTATATCTACAGTTCACTTATCTGTTACAAGCAAATTTAGGAAATTTGCTTAGAATAAGTGGTATCCTACCTTCACTAATAAGATATCTAGTAGTCCTAAGAATGCCCGCAATGCACAGCATATTAGGGGCTTTTGGCATGTACATCTCATCAATAACTATGTATCTTGTCTACCCAACCATGTATCACTGTATCATGTCTCAATAAAGTATTATTATTATTATTATTAAGGCCAAGTAAAATCTGAAACTTATTTACTTAACCCTTTGACTGTCGGAGACCCCTTTCTGAAACTGTCATTTCATGTCGCAAAATATTCGAAAAAAACAAAAAAAAATTCTTATCAAAATGTTAAGATTATTTTTTTGATTGTTTAAATCCCCCCAAAAAAATTTTGCGATCAGTACTTACCGAGATATAGAGTGGTAAAGTTGGCAAAAAATGAGCCGCGTATGGCAACAGCGGCGAATGCCTCTCACCCAGTAAACTTTGGTTTACTTCCTTTCGTAGGTTTCTTGTTTTTTTCACTATTTTATTTTTTTACGTAACTTATGTGGCCTGTGAGACCAAAGTAAGGTGCAATGTATATATATATACACTCGTTGTATGCAACACAATATTTGCACAAACATTAGTATCATTATATTGTTTACAAAACTTGTTTACACCAACCAACAATAAAATTTTTTTTTTATTACTATTGTTCTATAATATATATACACATATATAATGACTGGACACTTTCCATCAACTGCAATTAGCACTTCAAAGCTCCAAGCTATGTGTGTGTGTGTGTGTGTGGACATCTAAATTTGCTGAGTCAGGGTAAGGCAGCTGTCAAAATGACATATTATACCATTACTCACCACCCCCACACTGCCTGTCAACCTGTCAACACAAAAGGGGACCCATGTCTTCTTCCCCACAACCTCCTTCCTTTCCTTCATACCTACCTTCCTATCTTCCTTCATTCCTTCCTTTCTTTATGTCCTCCTTTCTTACATATTTCCTTCCTTCCTTCCTCTCATCTCTTCCTTCCTGCCTTCCTTTCTTCCTTCATTCCTTCCTTTATTTCTTCCTTACTTCTTTTGTTCCTTCCTTCTTCCTTTCCTCCTTCCTTCTTCTTTAATAATCAAAATAATAATAATAATAATAATAATAATAATAATAATAATAATAATAATAATAATAATACTTTATTGAGACATGGTACAATGATACATGGTAGACAAGAAACATAGTTATTAATGAGATGTACATGCCAAAAGCAGTGTTAGCTAGTATGTCTGGGCTTGGGTGAGAGATAACGTATGTAGTGTCATCTGCAAAAAGTATGGGTTTGAGTAGTTGAGATGCATTTGGTAGGTCGTTAATGTAAATGAGAAAGAGTAGTGGGCCAAGAACACTTCCCTGTGGGACACCTACGGTAATAGTTTGCGCGGTGGAGCTAGCTCCATTTGTGTACACATATTGGTTTCTGTTGCTAAGGTATGATTTTAGGTAGTTTAGGGAGTGTCCTCTTATACCATAGTGTGATAATTTTAGGTGTAACAGATCATGGTCAACTGTATCAAAAGCTTTACGTAAATCAATGAAGATTCCCACTGGGATTTCTTTTTTCTCAAGGGCGGTGTAAATTATTTCTAACATGTGTATAATGGCATCATTTGTATTTTTATTAGGCCTGAATCCAAATTGACAGTGGTTGAGTACGTTGTTGGAGGTGAGGTAGGAATATATTTGTCTATGAATTAATTTTTCAAAAATTTTGGAGAGAAGGGGTAAGTTAGATATCGGCCTGTAGTTATTCAGGTCTGTTTATAATAATAATAATAATAATAATAATAATAATAATAATAATAATAATAATAATAATAATAATAATACTTTATTGAGACATGGTACAATGATACATGGTAGACAAGAAATAAAGTTATTAATGAGATGTACATGCCAAAAGCCCCTAATATGCTGTGCATTGCGGGCATTCTTAGGTCTACTTAATTCTAGACTACATGGTAATAAGTTATGGTTGATAATTTATAAAATAAGTATAATTGCGTATCTAAGTTATAAAGTTTGAATATAAGTTGAACATATCAATTAATTGTAGCAATGCAACTACAGTGGACCCTCGGTTAACGAATACCCCGGAAATCGTGCAATTATGTAAGTATAATTTTGTAAGTTCTTGTGGAAGTGTATTTTTGGGGGTCTGAAATAGACTAACCTACGAGAAATTTTTCCTTAAGGGAGTAAATTCGTTCGGTAATGGCACTTGAGCAGACTTCAGGAGTGAAGTTTTTACGAAACTCGGGGGTCCACTGTAATTGAGTGAGATAACAATTTAAAACAATTAGTTGCATTGCAGTTACAGTTTACGTGGTCATTATAATGTAAATGTTGTGGAAATAGTTAGCTTAGTATGTATTATTCATAACAGGTTTTTACATTTAAGTGATTAGTCAGGTTTTTACATTAAGTGATTATTCTACTTTGTTGGGAATGTTTGATATTGAGCATTTAGCTTTGGGTGAGAAGGTGGTTTTTTAGCATCGTTTTGAATTGGGGTACAGGCAGGGTTTCTTTGGCAATGACAGGTAATGAATTCCAAATTTTCGTGCCTTTTATATGCATTGAGTTTTTACATAGTGTTAGATGGACACGGGGAACATCGAGGAGTGATCTGTGTCTAGTGTTATGGTCATGTGTCCTGTTAAAATTGGTAAGGAGAAGTTTGAGTGGTGGGTTAATATTTGCATAGAGTGTTCTATGTATGTAATAGGCACAGTAAAAAGTATGGATGTCTTGTATGGTGAGTAAGTTTAGGTTTTTGAATATTGGTGGAGTATGTTGTCTGGAGTGTGAATTTGTTATCATTCTAACTGCTGCCTTTTGTTGTGTTATTAGTGGTCTGAGATGAGTTATTGATGTAGAGCTTAGTTTAGTTTGATATCTTTATTATGTACCCCATACCCATCCTGTTGGCGGTAGTCAAAAGATTACAGAGGTACATAATGGGTCCAGGGACTGGACCCCAAAGTTTTGATAGCTGAGCAAGTTACAAAGGTAATGAACTAACAAGCTACAAAGGTAATGAACTCACAAGTTACAAAGGTAATGAAACATGTAAGTAAATTTACTTACTTATGTTTATACATGGTTACAATCATGAACAAATTATAACGCAATGAACACTTCACTAGTCTACACCCGGTCACAACTGTAATGAGTTCTTGGTGCAAATTTTATTGTTGGGTCACACATACACACTTACATATACACATACACACATACACACACACACATACACATACACACACATATATACATACACACACACGCACACACAACAGGCCCAGCCTTCAATCGACATGTGCACAGGACAAAAAGACAATCAACACGCACACACACGCACACACACACACACACACACACATGCGCGTTAGAGTGTAGTGGGACACAAGGCTCCGTGAATCTTAGTGTTTTTAGGTCGTACATTAGCTGCTAGAGAAGCCAGTGGTAGTGACAGGGTCAGTGAACAACCCTACAAGTGATAACCAAAGTTATTAACTAAAAAAATGCGAGAGAAAGCCTGAAATTACAAAAGAAAATTTGAAAGTGCCAAATCGTTGAGGCCTAGCAGGCACTGTTGCCACACGGGTACAAATATATATATACGAAGTATAAAGCGAGTGACGAAAGTTAAAAGGTCAAGAGTTAAGAGAGGTTGGTTAACAAGCAACATGTGGGGTAGTATACAGCGAGAGTGACCAAGTTAACAAGAAAACGAAGAAAAGAAAAAACAAAAACAAAAATATATAACCAGGGAAGGTGGCAGGCAGTAGGCCTCCTCCAGGAAGTGGTGACGTCATAGGTGGGGTATCATTATAAATAAGTGTAACGTACCAAAAGTGAAGAGTAATTTACAAAAGTGAAAATACTTGAGGAACGTGTGGTGTATGAGCATAAATGGATATACTTTATCATGGGTGAAGGATTTCGAAGAAAGTCTTAGAGGTCAATGCAGTACGACAACAAGGAGGCAGAAGCAGAACTTGTCCACCACCACTGCCAGCCGCAAGTACACTCGCCTAGTTTTGGTTGCATGTTGTGTCAGAAGTACTGGTCTCTGACACTGGTAACTAAGGGTCACTCACTCCTGCCAGCTATTACCTGAACTAGAGTAAAAACAACATTGATAAGGTGGAGATAGGATTGATGAATGTGTGGGAAACTAGTGAGGGACATCAAACACACACACACA
>WNWK01037671.1:12500-18365 GCA_009830355.1 Cherax destructor | reverse complement strand
GAAACACCATCTGGCCCTGTTTTTTTACTTTCCCAACTGTTATAGAAAGTTTTCCATTTTTTTTATGAAGTCCGTTTTGGTGTTGTCATTTTTTAATATCGATGGATTTTTTTCCCCACAGTTCGGTCTCATTTGGACATCCCAAAACACTTCCCTTTTTTAATATCTCGGGTGGTAGAGTCTTGAATGTCTACACAAGGGGCGTGGCAGCATTTACCAAAAAAGTTGCATGTAATCCATGCAGAGGAACGTTTGCTTTTTTGGTTTGCATATTACACAGGGTTTCATGATTGTTTTTTGGTTTTTTTTGATATTCTACTAATAGTTTCCCCTAAAGGGGGACCCCTTTCTTTTGTATCGTATCTATTTTATTTGCATGTGTGTTTTGGAAAACCTTACCTCAAAAAAGAAATTGTTATTGTTATTGTTTGGGTGTTTGATAAAGTCCTCTAAAGCTCCATCCACTTATTGAATCCGGACAAGGATACCAGTTTTGAATCCAGTCAATGGTTAAGGAAAAGGAAAGGGGAAGATGCAAACCCAGAAAAAAGAAAGGGCCCCCTATACAGGGAAGGCAAAGAATAACGGGGCGGGTACAGGAGGCCAATATCTCTGAAATATGTAGGGGGACACTAGTCAGAGAAATAGCAAACGTCGAATTAAAAAAAAAAGGAATCTTAAGGAATCAAGAAAAAACGGGAAGAACTAAAAGCCATAAATGAAATTGAAAAAAACCCCCAAATTTCTTTTCCTATGCAAAATCAAAGTCGAGAACAACAACCAGTATTGGGCCCCTACTTAAACGGGATGGGTCCTACACAGATGACAGCAAGGAAATGAGTGAGTTACTTAAATCCCAGTATGACTCAGTCTTTAGCGAGCCACTAACCAGACTGAAAATCGAAAACCTAAATGATTTTTTATGAGAGTGCCACAGAACTTGACAGACGCATGCCTTTCTGACATCATCACGACGCCAAATGACTTCGAGAAGGCAATAAATGACATGCCCATGCACTCCGCTCCAGGCCCAGACTCATGGAACTCCGTGTTCATCAAGAACTGCAAGAGCCCCTATCACATGCTTTTAACATCCTATGGAGAGGATCATGGACACTGGGATCGTCCCGCAGCTACTAAAAACAACAGACATAGCCCGCTCCACAAAGGGGCAGTAAAGCAATAGCAAAGAACTACAGACCAATTGCGCTAACGTCCCATATCATAAAAATCTTTGAAAGGGTTCTAAAAGCAAGATCGCCACCCATCTTGATACCCATCAATTGCACAACCCAGGACAGCATGGGTTTAGAGCAGGCCGCTCCTGTCTGTCCCAACTATTGGACCACTACGACAAGGTCCTGGATGCTCTAGAAGATAAACAGAATGCAGATGTTATATACACAGATTTTGCAAAAGCCTTTGACAAGTGTGACCATGGTGTAATAGCACACAAAATGCATGATAAAGGAATAACAGGAAAAGTTGGTAGATGGATCTATAATTTCCTAACACGTAGAACACAAAGAGTAGTAGTTAACAGAGTAAAGTCTGAGGCAGCTACTGTGAAAAGCTCTGTTCCACAAGGCACAGTACTTGCTCCCATCCTGTTCCTCATCCTCATATCAGACATTGACAGGGATATAAGCCACAGTGCTCTGTCTTCCTTTGCAGATGACACCCGAATCTGTATGACAGTGTCCACCGTTGAAGACACTGCAAGACTCCAAGCAGACATAAACCAAATCTTTAAATGGGCTGCAGAAAACAATATGAAGTTCAATGATTAGAAATTTCAATTACTCAGATACGGAAAACGTGAAGAAATTAAAATCTCATCGGAGTACAAAACTAATTCCAATCACACAATAGAGCGAAAAACTAATGTCAAAGACCTGGGAGTGATCATGTCAGAGGATCTCACCTTCAAGGACCATAACAAAGTAGCAATTGCATCTGCTCGAAAAATGACAGGATGGATAATGAGAACCTTCAAAACCAGGGATGCCAAGCCCATGTTGACACTTTACAGATCGCTTATTCTATCTAGGCTGGAATATTGCTGCACACTAACTGCACCTTTCAAGGCGGGTAAAATTGCTGACCTTGAAAATGTGCAGAGAACCTTCACCGCACACATAAGTGCGATAAACCACCTCAACTACTGGGAACGCTTGAAGTTCCTAAACCTGTACTCTCTAGAACGAAGGCGGGAAAGATACATTATTATATACACATGGAAATTCTCGAGGGCTTAGTACCAAACTTGCACACAAAAATCACTCCCTACGAAAGCAAAAGACTCGGCAGGCGATGTAACGTCCCCCAATGAAGAGCAGGGGTCCCACTAGCACGTTGAGGGACAACACAATAAGTGTCAGGGGCCCAAGATTGTTCAACTGCCTCCCAGCAACATCAGGGAGATTACCAACAAACCCCTGGCTGTCTTCAAGCAGGCACTGGACAGGCACCTAAAGTCGGTACCTGACCAGCAGCCAGGCTGTGGTGATCACGTTGGACTGGTGCGGCCATCACACAGTCCAGTAACAGTTAGTAACAGCGTTGACCCCTGGAATTCTCTCCAGGTAGACTCCAGGTAGACCTCCTCTCCTCACCTCTCCACCTCCTCACCTGTCCCGGTAATCTGGTGGCTAGAGCTCTCGCTTCACACAAGAAGGGCCCGGGTTCGATTCCCGGCATTTGGAAACATTTTAACGTGTTTCCTTACACCTGTTGTCATGTTCACCTAGCAGCAAATAGGTACCTGGGTGTTAGTCGACTGGTGTGAGTCGCATCCTGGGGGACAAGATTGAGGACCCCAGTGGAAATAAGACAGACAGTCCTTGATGACGCACTGACTTTCTTGGGTTATCCTGGGTGGATAACCCTCCGGGGATAAAAATCCGAAGAAATCTTATCTTATCTTATTTCTATCCATCTCCCTTCTCCTCCCCATCTCCCCAAACCCTTTCCCTTCTCTCCTAGCACCCCTGGGTACTTCTACCCATTCTACCCCCTCCTCTTCCCCCCTGCATAACCAGCAGTTCCTCTCCCCTCTCTACTTGTACCCTTAATCTTCTTCTCCCCATATCCCCCTCTCCCCCTACCCTTTCCCTCTCTCCATACACCCCCCGGTACGTCTACCACCTCTCACCCAGCACCCCACGGTATTTCTACCACCTCTCTTCCCCTTCTCCCACCCCACCTTCCACTCACACCCACTCACTGAAAATACATAAGCCTCCTGTTCCTCTTCACACTCTCCCTCACTTTACCTCTCTCCTACCTACCTCACTCTACCTCTTTCTACTACACTCTCTCATACTCTCTTTCTCTCTCTACACTCTCACTCTCACACTCTCTCACACACACACTCTCACACTCACTCCCACTCTCTCACACACACTCTCTCACACTCACTCACACACACTCTCTCACACACTCTCTCTCTCCACTTTCCCTTATTCATCCTCCTTCTCTTCATCCTACCCCTCTCTTCTCACTTCTTCCCTCCCTCCTTGCTTTTCCCAGCACTTCCCTTCCCCCTCCCCCTTTGTATCCCCTAACTCTCCCCAATCTCTCTTCCCTCTGCCTCCTGCTCTCTATCCCTATCTCTCACACTCTCTCACTCACACTCTCACCCACACTCACACTCTCTCACTCCCATTCTATAAAGTTCTCTCTCCTCTCTCTCTCTCCTCTCTCTCTCTCTTTCTCTCTCCCTCACACATACATGCACTCACTCTGAAATTGCATAAGCTTCGTTCTGTGCTAAAATTAGCTACCCAAGAAGAGGGATGACAACAAAGGGTCTGGTGGATGAGCCTGGGAGGGTAGCTTGGGAGGCAGAGCTCACTAAAAGAGAGGAAGAGTGGAGAAGGAAGCTAGTAGAGCTTAGCATGAAAATGGAGGAGAGGATAGCTGCAGAGAGTAGGAAGTGGGAGCTACCAGCCAAAACAGCAGAAGCTAAGATACAGTGCTTAGAAGAGGAACTGCAAAACCTGAAACAGCTTAAAGAGAAAAATGACAATTCAGACATGCCATCAGGAACTTTTGCATTAGTCACAGATAAGGGGATTGTGGGGAGCAAAGAAGCTATCCTGTATGCAAAGGCCGTATCAGACCCATGGGGGGCCCGGGAAAAGACGAGGAGCACACTAACAACAAATGAGAGGTCTGAAGACAATGAAGTAGCTATGCTATATACAGAGACTCCAACAATCAACTGCAGTGGCCAGGAACACATGAGCAGGATGGACAGACCATGGAACATAGGGGCTTCAGCCAGGGAAGGAACTGAAGGAAGGGACACTTCAATGGAAGGAACTAAAACATCTCTGAGGATGCAAAGGGAGACACAGTGGGAGGATGAAAGGGAGAGGTCAATTTTTGTCTATGGGCTCCAGGAAGTCGAAGGGGATACCCATGATAAAAGAAAACAGGAGAAGAAAAAAACGATTGAAGGTATCATGAAAGCAATAGGTAAAGATGACATGACCCAGGTGACAAATTTTCGGAGAATTGGGTGGTTTACAAGGGGAAGAATACGGCCTCTCAACGTAATTTTCAAGGCAGAATCATCTCGTCCATGATCCTGCAGGAGAAAGCACGACTGAGAGAGAATTGTGAGTTCCAGAGTGTGTACCTCGATCGGGACAGAACACAAAAGGAAAGGATGTTACTGAAAGCAAGGATGCAAAGACGAAAGGAGGAACAAGAAGAAATGACGAAGAAGAGCAAAGGAACCCAGACCCAAGTAGAAGGGCTAACACACCCTCCAGAAACACCTGCAGAAGGACTCCAACCATGACAACCCCAAGGCAACTAAACAATTTAAAACGACACCCACACACCTTTCCTTCTATCCCAACACTCCCATCACAAACCCCACCCCTACAGTAACCCCCACCCCTACCACAACCCCCACCCCTACAGCAACTCCCTATGGGCACTCTGTCCCCACCCCATCACAAACCCCACCCCCACCACAACCCCCATAGGCCCCTGCCAGGGCTCCCACTCCTTCAACCCCAATATTCCCCCAGGACCACAGTTTTAGAAACGAAGTTGAAGGTTTGGTACACAAACGCAGATGGAATAACGAATATATATGAGGAGTGGATTGAAAGAATCAATGAGAAGTCCCCAGACATCATAGCAGTCACAGAAATGAAACTCACTGAGGCAATAACAGACGCAATCTTCCCACCGGGATATCAGTTTCTGAGGAAAGATAGAAGGAGTAGAGGGGCAGGAGGGGTTGCACTGCTCGTAAGGAACCAATGGAGATTTGAGGAAATGGAAGGCATGAATGCGATTAGTGAAAGGGACTACATAGTAGGTACAATTCAGTCTGGGGAACATAAGGTAGCCATTGCAGTGATGTATAACCCACCACAGAACTGCAGGAGGCCAAGAAAGGAATATGAAGAGAGCAACAGAGCAATGGTGGACACACTGGCTGAGGTGGCAAGAAGAGCTCACTCGAGCAGAGCAAAATTACTGGTTATGGGCGACTTCAACCACAGGGAGATCGATTGGGAAAATCTGGAGACAATTGGGTGTCCAGAAATATGGAGAGCCAAGATGATGGATGTGGTACTGGAAAACCTTATGCACCAACATGTCAGGGACACTACCAGAGAGAGACATACACACAACTGAGGAGGAGGTGAAGAAGTTGCTCAATGACCTTTATACCTCAAAGGCGATGGGACCGGACAATATCTCCCCTTGGGTCCTTAGAGAGGGAGCAGAGATGCTGTGTGTGCCACTAACCACAATATTCAACACATCTCTTGAAACTGGGCAGCTACCTAAGGTATGGAAGAGGGCAAATTTAGTTCCCATTTTTAAGAAAGGAGA